>CAJVSB020000444.1:0-48631 GCA_911865555.2 Thlaspi arvense | reverse complement strand
TAATATTTGTTTATTTTCTTGTAATTGGGAATTTTTTTCATGTTTAATTTTTTTTGTATTTTATTTAGTAATTAATTAATCATATGTTAAGCTCAGGTTACCACCGTTGCAAGATATTGTCCGCTTTACTGGGCTGCGTCATTACCCCTCATGGTAGGCCCGTCCCACAGCCTCACAGTTTTGTTTTTCTCCCCTCAACAGAGAGAGAACGGTCTTGCAAGGAAAGGTATCCACACCCCTCTTAAGGCATGCTTCATTCACCTCCCCAATCAATATAAGATCTCACAATCCACCCCCTTGGAGTCCAGCGTCCTCGCTGGCACACCTGCCTGGTCCTAGCTCTAATCCCATCTGTAACAACCAAGGCCACCACCGTTGCAAGATATTGTCCGCTTTACTGAGCTTGCAGCCCAGCAAAGCGGACAATATCTTACAACGGGTGGTGGTCTCGATTGTTACATCATAGCATTACCATCAACTCAAACACATTCATGTAAAGGATAGATAGATAGAGATAATTTAACAATTTGATGGTTGTAATGACTATATATTTTCAACAATAGACTAGAAAGGTAATGCAAGTTCATCAATTTATCCATCCATCAATCTGTTTTTTTTCTTTACAAATAAATTAGTATATAAATAGCAAATAACTGTGATAATATATTATTATTAATGTTTAATTTTTTTAAATTTATATACTTACTTTTGTCAGCTTAAAAAATTATTGCAGTCAAAAATTACAATATCCTAATTTAACTTTTGAAATTTTTATATCAAATTATAAATAAGAATCACATCGAGAAGATGAAGAGGTAAAGGAGCCCACTATTTTTGCAATTTCTATGCATGAGAAAGACAAAGACAACAACGAATTCGTAAATCTATAGGCCAAAAAGATAAAGATAAAGAATCGCAAGTTGAAAAGATGATGAACACAAGGGCATCGGTTGTTTTTATGATTTTTGTGCATGTGAAAGATGAAAAAGTAGACTGGAGGTCGATCACATAGAGAAAGTACAGAAGAATATGAAGATTTGTACATGAAGAAGAAGATGATGATGACCAAGACAAAGGTTGATTATATAGGGAAATCATAGGGAAGACAATTATATGCACGAAGAAGACAGAGATGAAGGTTGAAGGTCTAAGATTAATCCCACAAAGAACTGGCAAAAGAATATGAAGGTTTAAGCAAAGAAATTGAAGTTCTTCTTATATGAAATCACACAGAGAAGATGATGACAATAAAGGTCAATTTGACACAGTACGTACAATTTACACAATGTCAAAATTTTAATAATTTATTTTGTGAATAGTAAAAATAATATCATTAAGACACAAAACTTAAAACTTAGAATAAAAGGGATAAGTTTATCTTCCTTCTCCTCCCCTGTATAGCTTATTTGAGCCAGTGAGAATATATACTATTCAAAATTTTATTCAAATTTCTCGCATATACTAAACATGAGAGATAAGTAAATATAGCAAGAGATTTATTAACTTTTTTATTTCTATCCGAGCTTTTCAAGACTACCCAACGGGCCTTTAATTCATTTGGTGTGAAATTTTTAGACATTATTTGGTAAAATTTCTACTTCTTTTGTTTACATTTACAAAAATAAAGCCCTACTCCCACTTCTTAATTTTTTAAATCAAAAATAAATAGATAAAAACACAACATATAACATTGTTTTATCTTGAACTGAAGTCCTATCCCAATGGCTAGGTGGTCTTCCCACTCTAAGTTTTGACTTGGTTGTCTTTATTTTTTAATCTGGTGAGTGTGCCTTTCAGGTTTCTGCCTTATCTCCTTGTAATTGGAATTTTTTACATGTTTAATTTTTTTATATTTTATTAATTCATTAATTAATCCTACCATCAACCCAAAAGCTTTCATCATGTAAAAGATAGATAGATGTAGATAATTTTACAATTTGGTGACTGTAATCACCATATATTTACAACTATAGCCTAGCAAGCTAATTCAAGTTCATCAATTTATCCATCCATCAATCTGTTTTTTTTTTCTTTACAAATAAATTATTACATAAATAGCAAATAAATTATTATTACTAATGTTGACTTCTTAAAATTTACAATATCCTAATTAGTTTTCAAATTTTTATATCAATCTATGTATAAACTTATAAAGTGAGAAGACCATATAAATTCCTATACCGCACAGGAGTTACAGGTGCAGGACTTGGGAAGAAAGCGCAAACACCAAAGGGCTTGTTTGGAAGGTGGCAATCGATGCCAAAGCAGCAAGGCATGGAAGCACAGGTGGAGGGATTTGAAGGGGATACGCAGCATTGCAAACCAAGCACACCTGAAAAGGTGCCAGCCTCCTCCTCGTGCCACCGTTATTATTATAATTATTACTAATCAAGTAATAATAATTGCTGTTGTCACCTATAAGTAGGTCATCAAGACCCATAATCCTGTAATCAATTGGCCCATCCACCACTGGCTTCATCATTTTCAGCTTCCCCTCTTCAACTCCAGCCTCAGCCTCAGCTGCCCGCATCCCCCTTCATGCAAAAGAATTACAGTTTATGCTAATGATCTATTCTTTTGAGCCTATTTATTCCCCTTTTTAATTCCAAAATTCTAGAAAAATCAGACTGTTAAAGCTTGCTAGAAGATCAGAAGAATCAGAGAAGTTCTAGTACCAGAATTTTTGGACTTGTAAAACTGAAAAATTAAGTACATAAACATAATATATATTTTAATAATTAAATAACAATCATAATGTTTAGTGTATGTATCACCTGGACTGAAACTGAGCAGGGCGATGAGGAGGAGAAATAGCACCGAGAAAGTTCCGGCATGGTTGACTGGGAGTGAGTTCATGATTTTCCTGGGAAAATTTTGCAGATAAACGGAGAGAGAGAGAGAGAGAGAGAGAGAGAGAGATGGAGATTTTTTTGGGTATAATTTGTGTGGTGGAAAGTCATGGGAGCCACTGTGGCATGGAGAAAAGTGAATTTTGTAGTAAAAATCAAAAGATTGGGGGAAGAGATGGGATGGGAAATTTTGTCACGGGCGGTTAATACAAACAAGAGAGCCCAATTGTCCTAAATGTAGGGTCACCATCCGTTTCAATTTTACCAAAATTTGTCATAATCTCATACTTTTCAACTTGAATGTACATGTTCTATTTTTATTTATAACAATATAAAAATTATTTATAATTTCCTAAATAATAAAAGATAAATCTTAGTAAAATATTTATTTATTAAACAGAACATCCAAGCAAACAATTTTCATGAGTGGAAGTTGTGGATCATACATTTTATTTTGCATATTGTGAATGTTGAAATCCTTTCTAGTTAATTGCCAATCAAGAAGTAACCCAGACATAACCATCACTAAGTACTATGTGGTTTAGAATCTTTGATCGTCCTGAAATCTGGCAAATTTGATGGTATTAAGCATGAGCTAGGTAGTGACCGAGAAAGGTTGAACTTAAAAACAACACAAACCTCTACAAAGGCGATTCATCATGTCAGAAACAAAATCTAATTGCACAGTATCCGGATCATCACATTACCATTTACAGCAAATAGCAAATAGCAAATGAATCCATGTTAACGCAAAACAAAAGCAAAACCAAATTACATAACTATAAAAATACACCTAAACCAGTATATAACAAACATGAATATATATATTTATATCATCTCTCATCTAACCCGGCATGCAGCAGGACCACCAGGGGAACAGTTGGGGTTGGGAGACCGACAAACAGCCCCAGCACCAACTCTTCCATCATATCTGCGATTATGATGATGCATTCTATTATAATCTGCAAATCCAAGGGTTGATGATGAGGAGACTTCATCAGCGCCCATCTTGCTGCTTTGTAGAGGCTCCAATGTCTCAACCACATCACTCATCAATGGCCTCGCTTTTGGGTTTTGACTTAGGCAGTAGTATGCCAAGCTGCATGCTTTCTGTGCTGCCCTCACTGAATACTGGTTTTCTAGTCTGGGGTCTATTATTTGCAATAATTTTCTCTTATCATTCAGTTTTGGCCTCGCCCAATCCACCAAGCTCTGCTCCCGGCTCGGCCTTGTCTTGTCAACAGATTTTCTCCCTGTTAACAGCTCTAGAAGAACAACTCCAAAGCTGTACACATCACTCCTTGCAGTTAGATGTCCTGCTCATTTCAAATAATAAACCTGATTCAGAACAAGAAGAATTGCAGGCAGATGCGCACTTTATAAGCCAAATTTTCACATTATAGGGAATAAAATGAAGTTCTCTCAGATTAAGATGTCCACATTGTGCAACTAGACAATGAACCCTGTCCACTTTCCAGTTTGCCGGGTGCTAACCAAGCTCAAGCCAAGATTTTAAATCTTGTTCCAGAAAAGAACAAGCATAGAAGAAGCAAGCCCAAACTTGGTCAAATTAGTTTCTTAGAAGCAGATTATTATCTACTACTTTAAAGCTCTCAACAAAGTAAGATATCTGTCAAAAGAGGCATGGCAACAATCCAAGATCTGAGGCAGCATATACACTGAAATTTTAAAATTGGACTCAAGCCTTGCACTATACCAACACTAAAGATGGTGGCTGGAGTTGCGTCTGCACTTCTTAAACAAGATAACCTTCAAGAGCTAGCATGCTGCTGAACTGTTCTACCAAGCCTACCACAAACAGAGATCTCAGAACTCAAAAAGTGCAGAAAGCTAAATAGGGCTTCATCTTAACATTCCAACCCCCAGAGATCAATTCCTCATAACTGATGGAATTAGCAATAACCAATTTTTTTCTTCCTCCTCGTTTATTTTTTCCTTTTTTTCTCTAAATGCTTCTTCAAATATAAAGGAATCCATTTCAATTCCTTGACAGTAGTAGTGGTAACTTCTACTTTTTATCCCAAGGCTGATGAATAAAATCAATGCCCATGATTGTGCAATTAAGAGGTTGGATAAACATACCCGTCATCACATATTCAGGGGCAGCATAACCATAGGTACCCATTACACGAGTAGATACGTGGGTCTCATCACCTTGTGGCCCGGCTTTTGCAAGTCCAAAATCAGAAAGCTTGGCTGTATAATCCTGCAGGATTGTAGACAGATCCAAGTATTAAATGAAAGATCACTCCATTAAAAATATAGGTAGGTACAGAAAAATTTCTTGCAGACATCAAATAAACATCACTCACAGAGTCTAACAATATATTAGATGTCTTGAAGTCTCGATAAATAACAGGCCTTTCCGCATTGTGGAGGAAAGCAAGCCCTTTTGCTGCCCCAAGAGCAATCATCATTCTTGTAGACCAAGACAATGGAACAGTTGCCTCTGCATATCTCAAGAAAGACCACATCAAAGTAAAAGATTATCCATGCATTGACTGGAAACTTACAGCTTTATAGAACAGTATGGTAAATCACTAAACTTTCAGTCTCAATTATTTCATCCATCACCAACACAAAGGAAAAGATTTGGGTGGGTGGGTGTGGGTGTGCATGTTTGTGTTTTTTTTATTTTATTTTATTTTTTTTTTTGGGGGGGGGGGGGGGTTGGTGGAGGTGGGGGACAGAATGCATCCATATCATGTATACATATTAACTGAATCTACATGTTTAGGTTTATATCAAAATAATGAGGCATGTAATACCCATTCAAACTATAACCAAGAACAGCAAATTATCCAAACCTTTCACATGGGTTTGACCTGTGGCACAAAGAACCAAACTCAAGTCTAAATATTAAATTTTTTTTCAGTTTCAACCTATCATAGTGATTCCTCTCTTCAACCTACAACTCATGTAATTATTTAGCAGCTTAATGAGCCACAGCAGATCAAGTCTCCTTTATAGCATTCTCATATTAAAGAGTAACTGCTATTTTTGTTCAGTTACTCAAATTAAATTTTTGATAAATTATACCTAGCACCCTTGGTTCACTTTGCTCCTAATTATAGTCACTTCTGCCCGTATGTAATATTAATCTACTATTGATGGATTCTATCAAAAATCTGAACCAAAAGAAAAAGTTACATTTTGCCTTTCCACTTCAAAACAAGCATCACTTTAAGCCCTGCATTTTAAACTTTAAACAGTAGTCTCAGTTTATTCCCACAAAATTTTAGTTCAATCTTCACCTCGGTTAAGGTGATGGAAGAAAAGGCCACCTTGGAATGTAAGTTGAAGTAGAGGTGTTAACTATAATAACTGAAAGCTTAGGGACAAAGTGAAATTAAGAGCAGCTAAATGTAATTTACCCTTGACTTTATGGATAACATTTTAAATGCTTTTACATCAATATTGAACTTATACATTAGCATCTCGCAAAAGAGCAAGCACAAGAAGCTGCTGCTAAGCCTGGCAGGGTCAAGCAAAGGAACTAACACTGTACAACAGCAACAGATAAGAACCCAGAGCCCATTAAGCCTGAAAAGATTGTTTTTGAGAAGCCAAGTGAGAAACAAACACCTCAAACCCCTCGTACATGCACTTTAATATTGGGATCTAATACCATCAGCTTTACATATTGGAAAGCAGACATACTTTCTGCCGCTATTAATGGCCACGCATGGACCATGTTTTTAATCATTTATAAAGGCATAAACTCAAGAACTTCGATGTTTCTTGTACCTCTTAGTCTTGCATCCACAAGCGTGCCATTGAACTTTCTAGGACTTCACATGTCCAATTGCTTAAGGTCCCATCATAACATACAAGCCAGGCCATGGTCAAACTTCACTGCTATATGATGCTCAGAGTGGCTAAGTAGCTAGGATAGAGATGATGCCATAGCACCAAAACAAGAAACCTTTCCCATCTTCTTGCTAAAGCAGCCAAGTGTTTCATGTTACAAGCACCAGCAAAGTATGCCTTCAATAATGCATCCTCAGAAATATAAATTATCTCTTCCTAAACAATGAGCCATCAATCTCCATTTCCTTCCTTTCTATCAGGTTGCCACAGATCAATCCGTATTTTCTCTCTTTCTACCAGGTTTTTATATTCTTCACTCAGTTTGGCCACTATTCATCATTCTCTTTTTCCTCTTGGTGCTTTTGAAATATGCTACCAGCTCTTTTATGAAATTTATACTCATTCCTGCTAACAGCAACAACAATCTTCCCTCACATGTATAACTAAAACCTAAATATTTGATAGTTTTTGGTACACTAACTTCCTAGTTTGAAGCTTGCTCTTTACTCAAGCTTATTCCACATATCTGATTTTCGCCCTAATTATCCAAGTTCCATGTGAAGGCTCCATCTTACACATTTCTACACGATCTTCCATTACCAATACAATAATATAAGAGCCTAATAAAGATCTTCAAATTGCACCCACCTTAATTCCCAATATGTACATAATTCTATTTATAACTTTCATAACTTTGATGCATATTTCTAGATCCTGTGGTATCAAATATATGCGTAAAGCTCATATCATTTAAAACTCCAACCCTTGTTTACTCCCCCCCCCCCCCCAAAAAAAAAAAAAAAAAAAAAAAAAAAAAACTCCAACCCTAGTACCCTTATAATATCTCACTCCATATTCAGATATTTTCATCGACTTCCCCAACACTTTTGTAGTTAGTATAATCTCCTTGAAAGTTTTTGTCAACAACACACACATTCATCTCTTAAACACATCTATTTCTCAATATGAATTTCATACATTCCTGAAACTTTCCATTTTTTATCCTTCTAAAATGCCATCAGTTAAAGTTAATGCAAACAATAAACTCATTCCCATATTAAAATATTGAGGTTAGTGTAATCTCCTTGTCAAAAGTTTCTTCTTTGTGGAAACTGCAGTTTTTTTAGGTAGGAAACTGAAAGACAGAGAGCACTCCATATTTCATAAACGAGTGTGTGTGTGTGTGTTTGTGCGTGTGTGTGTGTGCGCGTGTCCCTCCTAATTATTGATGTGGATAGTGACACAACCACATTACCTCTTGATGGGGCCTTTCCCCTCTCACCCCCTCCCCTCCCCCCCAAAACAACACCCAAGAAAAAAGAAATAAATTAAAAAAAAAACTTCATTATTTTAGATTTCTCACAATTTGTATTTTATTTTTTGGAAAAACATATCCTAAACATAAAATTAATTTCATTATTACCCTTGTGTTTGGCCTCTCCAGTCTAAAAATTTTGGCTCCACCCCTTTGATACGGAGATCTGCCAGACATCTCCCTGGATATGCAGTATTTGATTTGTACGTTTATCTTGTAACTTTCCACCGAGTTCCAACACTAATGAAATTTAAAAATGGCTCAAATTATTAGGTTCATAATTCATTATGGTGTGGAACAGTTCTTCCCCAAAATTGATAGAAAACAATTCATCTTTGTCGGACATGTGACACTTGAAACGATATATATAATCTTAGTAATCCAACATTATTGGGCACATACTTCTATTTTTCGTAATCATCATTCTGTTTTCAGTATAGAAGCATCCTAGCATGCATGATTCCAACTAACAGTTTGTGGGTGGCAAAGGGTACTACTTCAACAAATTGTACTAAAGCAGTTCAGCACATTATCATTCATGTGTCAGAAAAGCTGAGGTTCTGTATCTAAGGCTTTGTTAACAAAATATGCTAGGTCAGACTAGCTATAGGCCTAAAATCTTCCCCAGTAGTCACTATTCAGCATTCCACCTCCCTTGTGGGAAGTTGGAGTTCAAGCCTCACTGTTCAATTCTTGCACCCCTTATTTCTGATGTATCAAAACAAAAATAGCTCTCAGTTGGACATCCTACTTGAATGCCGTTACCCACTGTCAGCACATGGCAACATTCCAGATGCGCAGCTACAGAATATAAGGTAGGTTTATGGAATTGAAAGTAAATACTTCAGTGTTCAACCACTGGCAATAGATAATATATAAAAATAACCTAGAAATTTACAGATGCAATAGCCAAGAACCAAAATGAAAGAAAAGGCAAACTGAAAGAACCGAAGAACGAGTTAGAAAAACAAATCAAGAGATAAGGTACGTAATCATACTTCGAAACAAATGATTCTCAAGGCTTCCTCGGAACATGAACTCATAAACAAGTAATCTGTGCTCATCCTCACAGCAATATCCAATCAATTTCACCAGATTAGGATGCCTAAGCTGCCCAAGGAAGTTAACCTCCGTCTACAGCGGGAAATATATAGTCAATTGAGCAAAAAAGCAGGCCAAGTAAGGGAAATTATTGACTTGGAACAGATCGAAAATATATTAAGAATCCGTAAAATACTCACAAGCCATTCTCTGTGGCCCTGAAGACCCTCCTTGTTGAGAACCTTGACAGCAACGGGGAGAGATTTGAGGCCAACCCTCACATTCTCGTCTATGTAACCCTTATACACGGTTCCAAAACCTCCCTCGCCTAGAATGTAGTCAGAACGAAAGCTCTTGGTAATGGTCTCAAGCTCAAATAGCGTAAACGCAATGACATGGGTGTATAGGCCTGCGTTCTTCCTCGAGTCCTCAATGATTCGCGGGGTTGAAGGATCGCTCAGATCTGAAGTAGAACGATAGTGTTTCTTCTCTGGCGCACCATTTCCATCTGGCAGCGATAACCTCTGGAGCTGTTGCACTGCCTCAATCACAAAGACAAAAGAATGAAAAACCCTAACTCAATTTGACGTAATAATCCAGATTAATCACATTAAAAACAAGCAAATGCGTCTAATCAAGATAAGGGAGAACAGAGAGCTTAGATCTGGAAGCAATGCGTACTCAACACTACATGAATTAGGCAAAAGAGAATGTACCCTGATGATGCGCATGGGATACAACAGCAGCAGACTCTTCTCTAGTCCCACAGTTACCCATCGTCTTCACAACCGGCAGCTGGCGGCGGCGGCGGCGGTGCTAATACGGTTCTTAGTCTCAGATTTGTTGCTCTGCTCCTGACAGCAAGCAGTTTCATTCTTCAGAAACCACCCTTCTTCCTCCCCCACTCCCCCTTTTTTTCTCTCGAATTAGATGTGCTCCACACACACACACAACACAATGCCCGCACGAGCTCTCTCTCACCAATCTGCTGTTCCTTCGGGTCTCAGCTGCGACTCCATGGTTAAAAAATAAGAAAAAGAATGGACTATGGAGCACTACAGAGCACAGTAGAGAACATATGATATGGAGGATATAAAATAGAGACACACCATACACGTAATTTTTTAAGATTTCTTTAATCAGAAAACGACTAAATTCACTTGCAGTGCAGCCTCCAAAGCCCTCCGCCAACAGTGTCTCCAACTCGGAGCAATCCCGGCGACGGACTGGCACTAGTGGCAGAACTCACTTTCGACCTCTAACAGCGTAGATCGCCAGTTCTACCGCAATTCACTCAAAGTTGTCACAGTTGAACACACACGCGCGCACTCTCTATTTTTTTTCTTGGCTTCTTCCCCCTCCGCTCGACTCCCCTTGGCATGTCCCTCTCCAAACAACTATCATACAACGCTCTGAGTCTTATCGGTAATAGATGTTTAGCAAATGGTCCAGTCGGACCCCTCCACCACCACTGTCCATGACCGAAACCTTTTCTGTTCTCTCTCTCTCTCTTTTTATTTTAGAAGCGAATTCTTTTTGGTATATTGAAGCGGGAGTCCGGGGATGGGATGCAAAATATTAGTAATTAAAATTTTATTTTTAAACAAATTTATAAATATTTTATTATTTGAAATAAATTTTAAATACTTCAAATTAAATTTAGATAATAAAGAATAAAATTTGGATAAATTGGATTAGTAACAGGGTCAATTTTAAATTTTGAAATCATGGATCCAACCAATTTTATTCAAAAATTGAATTAATTAATTTTGTAAAATAAAATCTGTAAATGTATAATTCACCAATTATGCCTTAAAATTAATTTTTATAAATATTTTCATCCGTTTTATAATCAGATAACAATTTTATTCAAATATACACTTTCACAAATTTGAACAGATTTATTCCATAAAAATAATAATATCTTAGTACATTGAATAATATTAATCAATTATTCTTTTGAAATAAAATAATATTTAATTTAAAAAATATTAAGTATAGTTTGTTAGCTAATTAAATTTGATAATAAATATGTAATTTTTATATTTATTAAATATCAAAGTGCAGATTAGCTAGTAGTGGTTTTCGTTGTCCACCCTTAAACATTTAAGGCGTTTGTTACTTAGTTTTATTATTTATTAGTGCCGACAGCCAACGCCATCAATCTTATTAAAATATGAACTTATCGTTTTGTACATAAATTAGATTTAATGGTACAGTGAAAACCCCCTGACATTTGGAATTTACTTAAAAAAATAAAATTAAAATTATTCACAAGTTTATTTAATATTTATAAGTATTTTAATAAATAAGTTTATATAATTAAATATTCATATCTAATTTTTAAATAAATAATTTTTTAATTTTTTTAAAAAATAGCATTTAATAAAGATAATTTATTAAAAGTTTTGAACTTGATGTTAAATGACTCTAAACTCAAATATAATTTGGTCAAGTTTTTGGTTAGCAATACTTCAGTCAGGTTAAATTTGAGTTGTCTAAACTCAAACTAAATGGCAAATTTATATTAAGATTAATAATTTTGTCACGACCCAAAATAAGAGGCACGTGACTGGCGCTAGGGTGGACTTACCCACCCTAGTCAACTTCAAAAAGTTTGACCAAACTGATTCTAAGCATGAAATTTTTAGAAAATTTGGCAGAATCTCTCCTAAAAATAGAACATATCACAAATTTTCAACTTTTGAAAAATACAATTTATAAATCCTAATAGCGACTCTGAATAGTTAGAAGCTGATGAAAATAAGATCTAACAGTTTCTGACTTATGCATCTATTTACAACTAATATTATCAACATATATGTTTACAAAAAAAACTAGCAACTAACTACAACAAAATCAATAATAATACAATGAGTACACTAATTAAGAATGCAAGGAAACGAGATATTGCCTATAGACAAATGGAGCAACTCTACAAATTCACTAACTCATAAATTACCACACTGAAAACAATACAATAGTGGCAAATTAACTATGACCAAGCACGTAATCAAACACGGGCTCACCAATCAAGAAACTTCTCCAATAGCAGACAAAACTAAACCTGGAGGAGAAAATAAAAGGGATGAGCCAACGCTCAGTGAGTCATAATATGCAAATCCAAATTTTAAAAACATATAGAAAACAATTTATTTTGGTATAGAACAACCAAATTCAACGTGTGAATCAATATCAATAGTCAAATTATCAACATCCAAACAACATATAAACCGCATATAGGCACACTGTCGTAAGATCACAATTATGTCATGAAAGTACACAAGAATCACTCATGAGTACCTAACAGACAAAAACATACCCAAGTACTATAGGCAAGAATCACAGACAGGAATCGTGGGCGGAAATCATGAGCACACGACCGGCCCTATTTACCGCCGTCCCTACTTACCATCGTCCTTACTTACTACTGTCCCTGCGTACCCAATTCTCAACAGAACTACATCGGCCGTGATCAATGCATACAGCAATCATTTTCATTTATCTCATTCATAATTTCACACAATCATATATGTACAATCATCACATTGTTAATATAATTATAACACACAAACAATAATAAACACACATACAGTTTACGCATTTAAAAAAAAGTAGTATAGAAATACATATTATTTCTCACCGTACTCCCATGCGTAATCCTTTAGGTGACTAGTCATATTAGCGAACCAGCTCCTCATAGATTAGTTCTTCAGGTGGCTTGGTACATATCCGGCAGCTTAAGCTACACAGGCTCGAGTGGCACTGGTTTTGGGCTAGCCTCAGGCGGACTGGTTTAGGTGGCCTAGATAGTACTAGTTCGAACAACATAGACAAGTTGGCTTTGAGTGGTGCGTAGCTAGTCGAGTTCCACAGTGGGCTGGAGTGGGTCTGCTTCGAGCAGATTAGGCAGGTCAAATACAAGCAGCCCGACACAGATTGGTTTTCTGGTTGCTGTAGTGGGTCGATTATGAGGGGTGCACGACGCAAGCGGCTCAGTTCCTCGATGGTTGGAACTGTTTTCCGAGTCGCTCGCGCAGGTGATTTTTTGAGCAGGATACGAGAGACCAGTTTTCGGGCGGCGGATGACAAACTAGTTTCAAGCGTACAGATTTCAGGCAGTTCAGATGACTTAGGCAGACTGTGTTCAAGTGGACATTACGCAGGCGGCTCGACTTCGGGCGGTGTTGGATTCGAGCGGTGTTGGGTCCAAACGGCGCCGGGTCTGGGCGATATGAGGTTTGGGCAGTGTTGGAGTGGGGCTCAGGCGGCAGCACTGGTTCAAGGGCTCGGGTGTGCTAGGTTTGATGGTTCTACTGGGTTTGGACAGTTTTGCTGTGCCGGGTTCAGATGGACCCTGGTGCGTGAGTTCGATTGGCTTCGACAGCCGGAATCAAGTCATTGGTTCGAGTAGCCGGTTCAGGTTTTGGGCAACGCCACAAGCAATGTTGGCTTTGGGCGACACTGCAGGCGGTGTCGGCCTCAGACAGAGTAGAATAGCTTGCAAGAGTGGCTCGGTCGACCAGCTTTTGTTGGTTCGGGCAGTGCTAGTCGCTAGAGCAAGTTCTTGGACGGCTGGAGTTTTGCAGAGAAGGAAACCTAAGAAAGAAGAGAGAGAGAGAGAGAGAGAGAGAGAATAATGAAAAAAAGAAAAGGGGAAAACTGGGGGTGGGAGAGAAAACCAGAAAAGAAGAGAGAGAGTGACTTGGGGAAAATCTGCCTTTTTTTTTTTCAACCGAGCATTACAGATTTTTTTTATCAACATAGGTTTTTGAAACACTATTTTCTAAATAGATGTTTTATTATTTCCATTAAGAAATTGGGTCATAAGGACCTAATTTCTGGAAATAAATTGGGTCTTGAGTACTTGATTATAGACTAGGTACTAGTAAAGTTGTAATTGGAGGGGAAAAAAAGAAAGAAGAGAGATGAGGAAGGAAAGAAGATGGAGGGAGAAGGAAGAAAGAGGTTGGTGGGCAACCATGGGCTACAGCCATGACATTGCTAGCTGTAGCCAAGGCTAATCAAGTCATGAGGACTCGATTTTCTAGATAGGCGAAGGGAAACAATGAAGGGAGAGGAAAGGAGAAGATAGGAAGAGGGAGATTGAATGAAGAGAGGAGAATGAAGGAAAAAAGAGGGAGAAGAAGGAAGGAAGAGAAGGGCTGACGGAAGAAGCAGGTGGCCAAGCACAAGCTACAATCATGGCAGTATTGGTTGTGACCGGCCAGGCAATAATGGTGATGCCCGTGGTTGGCCTAGGCACAGGTGGCGATGCCACGGCTGCAACTCGTGGTCGACCCACGACCTTTTCCTTCTCCCTCCCTCTGTCTTTTTCCCCCTCCAACTACAACCAGTGGGCACAATTTTGCTTGTGCCTTGTCCACAATTATAGATCCAACCCAAAATTAGGTTCTCATAATCCAATTTTTAAAGAAGATTTGATTAAAAATTTATTAAATATTAATATAAATTTGCCAAACTAAGTTCAAGCTCGAATTTCAAACTCGATAAATATTAAAAATGTAAGTGTGAGTATAATTTTCAATATTGAAAACCAAGTACCATCAAGTGTATACTAACATCATCGAATATCATGCTGCAGGTGATCAACTCCACACTACCACAACGAACAACAGTCAAAAGAGCTCCACGTTGACAACGCCTTCAAACAAAAACAACAAGAAGGCGAAAGAGTGATTGCAAATGAAAGAGAAATCATTGAACCCCAATCCCAGACCCCATTATAACCTCCAACAAAACACAACGGGTGCCATTTTGGAGTCCAAGGAACTGAGGTGGGTTCATGGATGTCAAGCTGACAATCACAAGTACCGATACACCCTAGGGGGAGTTTGTTTCCAAACTATTAGATAAATAATAAGTATGCTTCTCCTCACATGTTTACTTAAATGGCATTTAATCGTACTTTTATAATTAAAAAACACATATTCTATTTAATTAAAATTAATTAATAATTTTTATCCACTTGTTATTAAATAATATTAATTTAAAATATTAAAATTAAATTATATATATTATATAAAATATTTTATAAAAAAATAAAATAAATTTTGCATCATAAAAAATTAAATTATTCATTATAATCAAAAAATATTTATAAGTTAATTCATTCATTAAAAAAAAGTAAATTTTAAAAATTTCTATTTTTTTATATTATTTAATTTAACATGAAAAAATAATTTTTAAAAATTAAATTTCTACTTGAAAGTTAATTCCATTAAAAGAACAGACGAACAGACCCATAAGTGGATTAGAAAAGGAAACTAACTAGTTTTACCTATAAGCGGTCTTGTGCCTCTTCTAAATTGTTGGATCAACCTCATAAGAGGGTTTCGGATGAATGATGATAAACATTTAAGATAATCTAAAGCATTAATGCCCAAATCATAATTCAGTTATTTATTTGGATAGAAGTGTTTATTATGAAAAATAATAACTAAACATATATTTGTTGTTATGCACTAATCCACCAAAATATAAAAAGTAGAGGAAGTTGTCTAAGGTTAACTGTCATTATTCACCATAATATATATATATATATATAAAGTTGGTATATGGATCTTATTATTATTATTATTATTATTATTATGACGCCGATCATGACGAGGAGAAGGATGATATGTTTATTGGCATTTGATTATTAGGTGCTTCATTTTTACTTTAAAAAAAATAAGGAAAAAAAGAATAATTGGGTGATTTAAATAGATTTTAACGTCTAGATTACAAATATGATGAAGAAATTGATGAACATAAATTGGTAAAATCAACAAAAAGTAGCCAAACTCACTAAGAATTTAAAAAGGTTTCAATTCAGTTCAATTTCCCATAAAAGTTACTCGCTGAATTCAATTTGATTTTTCTAATTATAAATTTAAAAATTATTTAAAAATGATAGCCATATATATAAAATCATACAAGCTCATCTCTCATTTATTTCGACCTTTTGTACTCTGTTTATTTCAAAACTCTCAAACTATCTCAATCTCTTCGTCTTCTCTCTTTAAATTTTTTAATTTTTGTGATCAAATATTTTTTTTGTTATTAATCAATCTATCCATAACTTTGGTATGCTATTTATTTCAAAACTCCCAACTCTCTCCATCATTAGACTTTTTAGTTGTGGTCAAATAGTTTTTGCTGTTAATTAATCTCTCCGTAACTTTCGTTGTGTTGATTATCAACCTTCTCACAAGTTAAATTGAATTATATTAGAACCAAATATGCATTCATTGAAATAACTAAAATATAATTAGTTATTAACTAATCTTTCAGACCCTTTCTTCTATGAGAGCAAATTAGACAGACTCATTATAATTTATAACGTGTGCAAGTCATTTTAAGCGTCACCATGAGTAGTCAACAACATAAATAAAAATTACGAGTAGAATCTTACCTTCAAACATATAACTAGGGGCGGAGGGTGGTAGATGTTGTGTGCTACAATAATGGTGGTCGAATCTACACGGTGGAAGGTTGGAAGATGGCGGTGGCTAGCGCTCATCTGCATGGCTGGGCGAGTAGTAGGAAGATTCTCCGTGGGGGAGGAGCTATAAAAGTCAATAGTTTGAAGCACAAAATTAATGGAAGACTCCTTTAAAGTAAGCTCTGGACTATCTAGAAGGGCTAAGGCTTAGGGTAAGGCAACATTGACTAGCTTAATTAGAATTGTTAATGAGTTAAATTTTATTTGAAATTCAATTTGACAATTAATATTCGAATTTGATTAACATATTTGATGAATCAAATTTAATAATAAATATCCGTAATCTAAAATAAGCAGATCAGATATAAAATTAAGTAATTCAATTCATTAAGGATCAAAATTCAATTTTTAATAATATTTTTAATTAAATTAATAATTATATAAATATTAATAAATTCAAAGTTAGAGGGACTAAATTGAGAAAATTAAAAAAATTAAGAACTAATATGATTGATGAAATACAGTAAAGGGATTTAAGTGTACAAAAATATTATTTTTTGTTAGATCGGAATTTTTTATTAGATTTCAAATTATGCATTAGAATCAGATATAGTCTAATAAATATAAATCTTATAAAATTTTGGATCAGATTTGAATATATGAATGATTAATTGGATTTGAATTCAAATTTACTTACGTTCATCCAAACTTGACTAGTTAACAACTTAAGTGTAGCAATTATGGCTTTGGGTGTATGGCTAATGGCCTTCACCATGGGCATTACAAATTTTGATTATGCACATTTAATATCTAATCCAACTAATTCAATGGAATCAAAGTTATTGAAATAAATTTGATACTTTAAAAGGAATGTGACCATTTGACAGAGTTCGTGTTTCATGTTCTCAAAGTCTATCCAATGACAATAAAGGTTTGGAAAAGTCTGATTTCTAAAATCACATAACTAAATTTCTTTGTGCACCATTTCAAGGCTTGAATAGGGTTTAATGTTTTAGGGGCTTTGTGGGACATTCTCGTCAAGGACTAGGGCCTATGAGTGGGGGATCATAACTTGGCTTATATGAAAATTGAAGGAAAAACGCATCTTTAAATGAGATTTTCAAAAACGATCAAAGTATAGAGGCATTATTGATTGGTGGATGCTAATTTGTCAGCTTTATGATAGTAGTGAAAACTCTAGTCTCAGGAATAGATGTGCTAGTAGTTCTTTGGATGGATAGAGCCCTCCTAGGGATGGCTGAGTTGGGCTCAACATGGATGGTGTTTATAAACCCAGCACTAGTAAGATGTTAAGGTTTTATCAAGGACTGTGACGGAGATGGATTAGAGGTTTTACTTGGAACATCGGTGAAACTCCAATCTAATGATAGGGGCTCACTAGCATTTTCTCCTATTTCAGCAATAATTAAGAATTTATTTCATCTCCAATAATAAGTGTAAATCATTCATATTAGATGCGGATTTATAATTGTGCTAATTTTCTTGTTAAAAATAGTATTTTATTTGAGTTAGATCTAAAAGAATGAGTTTTCTTTTCTTAGACTTAAAAAACTCTTTTAAAATTAGATATTTTGAGACTCTTGTCATTAGTTAGGATCTTTTTATTTGTTTTTAAGGGTAATTCTTCTTGCATCGGAGGAATAATAATATATAAGTTTAGGAAGTGTATACAGGGAGGGTGATAGTTCAGGGGTTTTTTTTTATTTTTTGAATTCTTAATCAATATTAACTTATGTGATAATTAGAAAAATTTTGATTTATTAATTAAAATAATAAAAAAAAACCTTGATCTGATAGCATCCATATAAACATTTTAATTGGTTTTCTTATTTATGATGCAAAAGAGAGAAGAAAAATATTAAAGCGAAAAGGAACGGAAAAGCAGAGCGAGAGAGAGAGGAATTCAAAATTTTCAAATTGGGAGAGTGAGGGAGGGAAACACGTGCACAACGGGTGGAGAGACGCTCTCCGTCGCATTTTTTCCTTCTTCAGAGTCCAGACCAATTTCGAAATTGAAATCTCCAACTTTACGAACCGTTGGGTTGCCTGCATCTCGCAGATCACTAATCTTCCACATTCAGGTCTGTCTTTCCTACATCCCATTCCCCTAATTCATCTTCATTTTCAATCTCGTTTCTCTCATCTACTCTCTTTTTCATCATAAATTTTCGTTGTAGTGTATTAGTTTCGCCATAGAGAAGAAGAAAGATGGAGAAGTACGAGAAGTTGGAGAAGGTAGGGGAAGGAACATACGGGAAGGTATACAAGGCCAAGGACAAGGAGACAGGACAGCTGGTGGCACTGAAGAAGACCAGACTGGAGATGGACGAAGAAGGTGTCCCGCCGACAGCTCTGAGGGAGGTTTCTCTTCTCCAGATGCTCTCTCACTCTCTTTACGTAGTCAGACTCCTCTGCGTTGAGCACGTCGAGAACAAGCATGGAAAGCCCCTTCTCTATCTCGTCTTCGAGTACCTCGAGACAGATCTCAAGAAGTTTATCGATTCGCATCGCAAGGGCCCTAACCCTAGGCCTCTTGACACGACATTAATCCGGAGCTTTCTCTACCAGTTGTGCAAAGGCGTTGCTCATTGCCATGGCCACGGTGTCCTTCATAGGTTTTCCAGAAATCATTTTCTCCTTTAAAGGGTTTTCTTATTCTACTTTTTTTTTTGTTGGGGGGGGGGGGGGGAATCCTTTGATAAAATTGAATAATTTAGTTTCCGAATTACAGGGATCTCAAGCCACAGAACCTTCTAGTGGACAAGGAGAAGGGCATACTGAAGATTGCAGATCTTGGACTTGGAAGGGCCTTCACCGTTCCCCTCAAGAGCTACACCCACGAGGTCTGTCTTCCTGTTGATGACAATAGTTAATTCCCACTTAGTGAGCTTCAGTTTGACATTTCTTGCATACTTGCTCCCAGTTAGTGAGCACATGCTCTTGTCAATTAATTCTTCTGCTCCTGCAGATTGTAACTCTCTGGTACAGAGCTCCTGAAGTTTTGTTAGGGTCAACTCATTACTCCACCGCTGTAGATATGTGGTCTGTGGGTTGTATTTTTGGTAAACCATTCATCTTCATATCTTTATGCTGTTTATGGTTTGTAATTCAGTTTGTTTAGAATTGCTGTCCAGCACTGGATTCGTTTTTTTAAATTTTTAAGTTTTGGCCCTAGTTTCCCCTCACAAACGTCTTACTAATTCTATTTTTAGCTTTCAAGTTATTAGATACTTTACTGTTACAGAAGACAGAAGTTTGTTATTATTAAGGTTCATTTGACGCTAGGTGCTGCTCTAGTGGGGCAGCACCCAGCAGACCAATAGGAAACAGTCGTGTGTGTGCAACTTTTTTGATATTAACTTTTGTATTTTTAATAAAAAATACAAAGGATGGAATAAATTTATTTTAATTATTTATAAAATAATTAATATTTGATGTTATATCTACAATTTTTTCTTTGTTTGATTAAAATATAAAATAGAAAGTAAAAAAATAAAATAAAAGAAACTGCACACGTGGCTCTTTTTCATTGGTCTGCTCGGTGCTGCCCAGTGGGGCAGCACCTAGCATCAAATGGACTATTATTAATAGTCAGTTATATAAAAAAAAAAAATCTGTTAGCGACAAAGAACCTTATACCCCTAATGTACATCGCATCTGTTTTAGGATGTGCATCCTGATTCCATGCATTTTGAAATGATAGACAATCAGTCCTCTTGCAAAATTGATACATCTGAAGGAATCAATGTTGGAGTTATTGGATCCTTATCAATTCATGTGAAAATTGGTCATTAAGGCTTTCTAGATTTATGAAATTTCTGAGAAATCAAAATCTATTTTTCTGGTACCATAAAATGATACAAACTCAAAGATGATCTTTCATGTAACCCTACTGTGATTAATATCACAATTGGATCTGGGCTAGTTATAACAATCCACTTGCTTTGGAAGCGAAGGGTAAGCTCAAGGATACCAGTTTATTTTCCAGGAAACTTTTAGGTAACCATGATCTGTTCGTTGTTAGAATGATAAACGTTCCAAACTGCTGTTTTCATGGTTTCCTTTTTTAGCATTTGATATTATTTCCCTTGTTTTCCTTCTCATATCCATTGTCATTAAGTCCAATCATCTTCCTCTAAATTACTATTTGCAGCTGAAATGGTAAGGAGACAAGCTCTGTTTCCTGGGGACTCTGAGTTTCAGCAGCTGCTTCATATTTTCAGGTATATTTTTTAAAACATAGCTTGGCTACATCTCGTGTATTAATCCTAGGCAGGTGACTCAGACAAATGGCTATTTTCTTTTTTGGATGGTATTGCCGATATTTCAGTCATCAGGGATTTTGGCCTATAATCTAGAAGCAATTTGTTCTACTTCCAAGTTGCTTCTTTTGCCATATGAGGGGGTCCATTCATCTGGGGGAATATCTTAAATATGTTTTATGAAATACTCATGATTATTGGAGAATTGTTTGGGAAATATCTTCATATGAGAATGTATACTTCTTCCAAAAAAATAAAGGAAAAAGAAAAACAGACAAGAGTAGACATTGTGCTTGCTCGGTGGGAAGTTTTCTGGCCAAGGGACATGCATAATCCTGGTAATAAAGTATATTTATGGGGTGGGGAATGGGTCAGTGTTAAGGAATTGTTTCTTCTCAAAAGATTATCTTTGTATAAAATGCCAATTAAGTGGATAAACCTTGTTGAGTTGAACACTAGCCTACTTTTAGAATGACAGAAAAAATTGGATCATCAATGTAAAAAAAAGAGTAACCAAGCCTCTCTTTCTTTAGCAATAGCACTTCTCTAGGTATCATAGAATCCAGACTCAGGCTGTTACAACAGTTTCAAGCTGTTTTTTGGATAGTCAGGATCAATTGTAAAGCCTGTATTAAAATTTAAGTCCCCAATTTCATTTTCTTGTGGTTTCATGCATTTCTTATGCTTCAAAACAGCACAGAATATGAAAAAGGGCATAAATATTACGCTCCATTGGCAAATGAACAAAGAAAATACTAAAACAGATATGATTTCAGAAGGGAAATATTTGATCAGAATAATACATATCAATTGTATAAATGCTTCATCTTTGTAATTTGCTGAATAACATTGAGGATTTCATTGTGTAAATAAGGTTCAATTGTTCATTTTAAATGTTAAGTTTTCTCAATATCTAATACTCGTCTTGTGCCTTTTCACTTTGTATTTGTGTCATTGCTAGTTAATTTCTTCTGCCTATTTTCCCTGTTTTATGACTTGCAGTGTTTCAAGAGTTCTTTTTGGAGTGTTGGACAGGTCCTGTACTGAGTCTGAAAAAATAACTTAAATGCCTAACTTGCAATTTAAGTTGCTATGAAATGTGAAGTAGAAATGACTTCAACTGATTTTTTAAACGTTGCTATGAAATGTGAAATAGAAATAACTGATTTTTTAAAATAATCTCTTGCACCTTTCCCCCTTAGTACAGCTCTCATTGTAATAGCATTGGCTATAGTTGCACTTGTAATCTTTCTGATTATTATTGTGATTTCCATTTGATGGGCTTTCGCTATTGTAGATTGCTGGGAAACCAACTGAGAAGATGTGGCCAGGAGTTGGTTCTCTGAGGGACTGGCATGTGTATCCTCAGTGGGAGCCTCAGAATCTGCAACGTGCTGTTCCATCGCTGGGACCTGATGGTCTTGATCTTTTATCGGTAATTATTTGTACTGGGAATTGTTGTCCCTATTACAGCTGTTTTTTATTGGATGCTTTAGGGGAAACATTTGTAATGATTGATTCTATTGCCATTTCATGTTAGTTCTCTTACCACAAACGTTCCTTGAGATGAAAAATTTACACTAATTTGGTGGCATTGCTAGCTAATCCATGACAGGTAGGTTTTGACTTTGGGGGTGAGGGCTGTATCATGGTTTACTGTTTTGTTTGATTGCCTGTCTAGGTTGGTCGCTTGTCATTTTTTTGGCTTACACATTTAGCTTTTAAAATCAAGGAGCCCAAACACTAGGGCTTTTGTAGCTTCAAGCCTTGTAGGCCTTAGTATAAGTAATCTGTTGGAATCATGCATCTTGTTACGCTGATATTTTCAAGATCTAATAATTGTACCCTGGTGTTTGTCAAATGCAGAAAATGCTGAAGTATGATCCAGCCGAGAGGATTTCAGCCAAAGAAGCTTTGGATCACCCTTTCTTTGACAGTCTGGACAAGTCTCAGTTCTAAATATTCATCTGACCTTGTCAAGTTGAATATTAAAGACGACTTATGCATAACTAGAATGTACTGTACCCTGAAATTTGAATATTAAGGACTACATATGCATAACTATAACAGTTGCCCCCACCAAATTTTAGTCTTTGCCTTCACATCTTTATAATTTTTCACTTATGTCCAAATTTCAAAGTGTTTTTACACTAAGGAAATCCAGAAATGGAAAAAAGTACGAGGAAAGAATAGTAGTTTCTTTCACTAAATAGAGATTGCTTAGAATCGGAGGAATTGGAGTGTTAACGCTATGATTGTCATTTATTTATTGTTTTGTATGTTTAGTTGAATAATTTTAGTATTATAAAATTGTGGGACAAAAATAAATTTGCTTTTTTGAACTCTTATCTTCATCTCATTTACCTTCTTGAATTTTTACAATATATTATTTATTCTTTTAGAATATTAATACCATTATTTTGTCGTTATATTTATTTTATAAACAATCTTAAATATTGAATGTTTACTATTAAAATGATTAATTGTTAAAATTTTAAAATTTTAAATTAATATATAATAATTGATAATAAATATTATTGAAAATATTTAATTTTATATATTAAATTAAAATATAATTAAATTTTATAAAATTAATTTAAACTATTTATGTAATTTATAATTACATAAAAAGTTGACAATTGTGAATAAACAACTTGAATTTAATAGAAATTATTTAAAAGTGATAATTTAAAATCTAAACATGTTTAATCAACTTGGTTATAAATTCTTATGTTCTTATTATAATATTTATTTTTTATTTATGTATGACAAAAATTTAGTTTTTGGATGCTATTATGTAGCAAATAAAAAATATGAATAGTTAGGTTTCGAATTATTTATTTATAATTGGTAACTTTTTATTTAGTTAGACTGTTCAAATATTCTAAATTAATTTTGCAAAATTAATTATATTTTAATTTAATGTTTAAAATTAAATATATTTAATAATATTTATTATCAATTACAATTATTAATTGAAATTTTTAAAATTTCAATAATTAACTATTTTAATAATAATATTTAAAATTTTAATATTTAAAATTGGAGAGTTTAGGGGTAAATATAGCAATATATGTTCACAATATTAGTGTTTAGAAGACGTTTGGAGTGTTTTTTTTATTTTTTTTTCCATAATGCTCGTTTATTTTGGTAAAACCTGATGAAAAAAGAGATATAAAAGGTAATATTTTTATTGTTTGAGATTTTCATTGGAATAAACCACTATAAATCTTCCTTTTATTTAAATTACTTGACCCAAACAAATAAGTAATATATATATACTATGTTCTATATATATATTATATATATATTAAAAGAAAAAGTATGGATTTTAAAATTTTTGTCTTGGACTTTTTTATTTGCATTTTTTGATATATTATATTTTGTCTTCCAAATAAATTATCTAATTCACTTATTCATTGTAATAAGCTTAGTAACTTTAGTATTGTGATAATAGTATGTATGGATTCAGTTAGTAATTTAAGAATTAATCCACTAACTTAAAAATTATATAATTGAAAAACAATGCTAGCATATTATACTAAATTATTAGAATTGCTACTCTATAAAAATTATGAAAATTATAATAATTTCTACTAATTTTGAAAAGTTGAGAAAATAATTTGATGCAAGAAGATATTTTGCACAATTGTTTTTTTTAAATTCAAAATTATTTTTTTTTGAGTTGCAGCAGGTACTAAAACTCAAAAGAAGGAAAAGACCACACTGAATTGCTTGTAACTTCTCAGAGCGAAGGCATCTTAACTGATTGTGTGGGAATGCCCAATCTGTTAATCTTGGCTTGTGGGTGAGATTCGTATTAGAGATTTACACAAGTATTACTTTTTCTAAAAATATATTTGATTTCACTTGTCATTGTCATTCAGCAGGGACTCAATTCTCAAAGTGATAGGGATATTGTCATGCCTAGTGACTACTATGTATCTACTAATGATCATCTTGACCACTACTTTAAAATCCAATTCCAACTCAATTTTTCCATATCCCATGTCTCAAGCCAATTTCCCTTGCGGTCTTTGAGCAACCTCCATAACTTGCTTTCTCGCTGCTTGATTTGGATGAACCATTTGTGTTTGACTTCACCCATTTCTCCTCTAGAGGAATCCACCTCTCTGTCCCCTAGTTCCGAACCTTAATTTAGAGGTCTAATGAGATTAAGTCAATTCACAGGCCTACATCCATGTCAATAATTTTCTTGGCAACATCAATCTATAGAAGTCGTCCCCAAAAATGTTTAAGTTCTTTTAGTTTCTGAGAGAAACTAGATTAAGGAATGAGAATTGTATTGTATATTGATCATGCACAAATCCCCTCTATTTATAGAGAAGGAAACAAATTTGTTACAGCCATATATAACTATACACCTGTATGCAGTAAACTGAAACTAACTATCATCTAACTACAAAGTAATTGTTTCTAATTGTTTGTGTTTTCTATTCTATCATTCTCAAGCATACATGTCGATGGAGAACTGTGAGCTTGTTGCGATATTATAAAAACATTTAAATAGAATGACTTTAATAAGAGTACCAGCAACCTGTTTTATAAAAGAAATATGGTGTTCTCCAATTTGCATGTCCAATTAGCCTCCAATTTAATACAATTTGCATCAAGCAAGTTGGTTGCCATCCATTTCTCGTGGTCCATTGTCACGACCCGGTCGTCGAGTCCGTGACGGCGCAAAAGTTAGGATAAACCCAACCCCGCAAGCTCAATGATCAGATTAGTTAACAGGATGAAATAAAAACTTAACTTAATACAGAATTCAAAGTTTGATACAAAACTATCGAAAATACAATACACTTATTGAAAACCCTGTCTGTGATCACTAAGCTATAAAATACACACCAAAAGAAAAATAAAGACTAACTGCTAAGCTTGAGAACGAAGCAAAAAATAGGATTGATCGACTCCTCTCACAATGCAGGATCTATCGGCAGAGTCGAACCTAAGTCTAGAAAAAATAAAATAATGAGTCTATTAATCCAATGAATAATAGTACATATTATATGACGAGCGACATATATCAGGTATTTTAGCATAAAAATATACAGTTTTCACACTTTTACCAGTTAGGGAATTCGACATCGAGAACTAAACAGAAACAGAACGCAACTCATGGTATGCCGATATACAGATATCAGGACGGCGACTCAAGTCTGCCGGTAATCAATAAACAGGCCTACCACGTCAGCCACATATGATAGTCTAGCACCACCCCTGCTAGCTGGGGATACAAGTTAGGATGCATCCAGTCTAACGCCTACTGCCGTTAGTTACAGTGTTCTAACAGTACGATACTCCCTTAAAATTATTTATCAGAGTTTATCAGAGAAAGTTTCAAATTTTCAAAGTCTTAAACATGTGTAGTACTTGAAATCAGAAATTCAGAAGTTTTTTAACAAATTAGAAAATGACATATACGTCCCTCGTAACTTTTCTAACAATTTATGTTCCACTGGATAATAATTGAAATTAAATTTTCAATTATGTAAAAACATGAAATTTAAATAAGTAAAACAGCATTTTAAACATATAAATATATAATATTACTCACAGAAATCGAGAATCACGCAAATCGAGCTTCGGCGGTTTGGCTCCCCGAAATTCAACAATTAATCTAAAATAATAAAAATATTTATTTTAGAACATAATATTTCTCGAAGTTGATTAAAAACTAGATTATTCTTAAAAATCCAACCCTCTTCTTAATTTTTTATGTTTAAAGTCAATTCAGGAATTTTAAAGTCCGAACTGATCAAATTCTATGAACCGAATCTTCTACACATTGTACCGAGCACAATATTTAATGAACAGTAAGAAAACCCACAGAACCGAGAGTGAAACCCATTAAACCAGTCTCAAAACAATGAACCGGCCTTAATTCCCTTAATTTTGCATAAAACCCTTTGAACGGTTTTAAACGATTGAACCGGTCTTAAAATGTATAGAACCAACACAAAAGTCAATGAACCGGACTTAGAATCACTGAACCGGTTAGTCTTTGCCCTGAACCGGCCTTAAATAGATTACATCGGTGGTTTTCTAATTTTCTATTAATTTATTTAATTGGACGGCTGGTTCACCATTGAACGGCCGGTTTAGCTTGAACGGCCACAATCACGTAGGTAATTTAATTAGCTACATTTAGGTGCCTTGAACCGGCCAAGAACCGGTCGGGAAGGGCTTGAACGGCCGGTTTAGTCTTTTCTGTATTTTCTGTTTTAAATCTTTTCTGTTTTCTATTTATATCTAATTTTTTTCCTGAGCTGGCTTGGCCCGCTGGCCACAGCCCAAACCCCTTTTAACTATTTTCAGGCCCAAGCTTATGGCTGGCCCAAAACCGAAAATCAAACCCAGCCCGATCTTCAAGTCGGGCGACTCGTATATAGCCAGGTTGCTTCTCTTCAACCGGCTTCCTGCAACTACAAATGAACCGAGAAATATACCTGGATCTTCAGCTTCAATCTGGAACAGCTTGTTGGACGTAGCTCGGAACACTTGGATGCCGACAACGGATTGGTTTAATCGAACCCCAGCTTCAGCTTTCGACTGTTCTAAGGCAAACCACGGTGGATTAGATGAAATAGTCGGCCAACATACTTTTCAAGATTTTGGGATTTTCGAGCTTCAAATTGCAGAACAATTTGGGGTTTCGTGTTGTTTTTCATCACCGACGGCTCTTATATAACTTTTGATTTAAAACTTCCAAATTAATCTGAATCTACTGCTTTAATTTGGCAGATCGAACGTCTGTAACGTTCAGACGATCGGATCCTCAGATTTTTTTTTTTAAGTCCCCCAGTTTGCCAAATTTTTAAATTGGCCCCTGGGGTTTTACATCCATCATATAGATTTTGAACCTTGAAAGAAGGGGGGGGGGAATCATAATGTTTTACACCTTACTTGTTTATTAACCACTGGACAAGATTTTTGTTAGAAGGATGTTGGAAATTCATGGGGACCTAGGGCTTTAAGCAGCTCCATCTCAAAGAAAGTAGTTCTAGCCTCCTCCGTAGAAACAGGTCTAGAAAGCAACACCAAATTCTCATTGTGAGTGGTAGAAATAAAAGGAGTAGAAATATAAATACCTCAATTGCCATCCTCGTTAGAAAAGAGGTCTTTGTAGAAGCTAAATGTCATGTTTTGCAACTCCAAAGGATCTTTTTACCAGCTGCCATCACTTCTTTTGAGCATGAAAATTTTGTTATTGCGTCTTCTACTGCTGGTCTTGAGATGATAGTATTGCACGTTTTTGTCTCCTTCATGAATTCACTTGGATCTAAATTTTTAGTCCCAAAAGACCTCCCCTTGCCCAAGCACTTGATTCAAGTACACGTTGATTTTCCTCTCGAGCTCCTCCAAGTAGGGGTTACTACAATGGCTTTCAAAAATTTTCCTCCGGATCCAGGCCAATCTAGCAAGCAACACTCTCTTCTTCCCTAAATATGGGCAAAAACTTCCTTGTTCTTGTTTTTGAGTTTCCAGGCTGTCTCATTTCTGCTTTCACTGCATTGATGTTGCCCTTCCATGCTATTTAAGACAGTTCTTGAAATCTTTTTGTAATATCCAAGCCTGCTCAAACCTAAAAAGGTTGATAATCGGATCAATCTGAATGCTTTGGGTACATATAAGAATTGTATGGTAATCCGAGAACTTGACCTGTTGAAGCACTTTCACCAACGCCTCCTGAAACTTGATCCTCCATTTTGCATTGGCAAGAGCATGATTAATCTTTCATAGACCCTTGGCCCAGCACATTCATTTTCAGGGTCATCCAATTGAACATGCTTCCAATGGCCCCACTGTCGATCAAGCCACACTGGTTAATCTGGTCATGAAAATGGCTGACTTTCCTCCAATCAAATCTACCTTCTGCTTTCTTTTCATTGACCACTAATGTGTCATTGAAGTCCCCAGCCACTGGCCAATCACCATTCATGCCCGACGGAATGTTGCTAAGTTTTGCCCAAAACTCCCTCTTATTTCTCTCCTCCAAGTTGGCATAGGTGGGCGTGAGGAACCATTTATTATCGTTATCAAAACACTGGGAATTTTTTATTATTCTCATCACCTCCACCAATTTCTTCCTCAATGCAAAAACTGAAAGCCCTCTACCTGGCACAAACTTCTGACCCTCGAAGCCCAACAGCTCAAAGGTTCTGATAAGTTTTTCGGGTTGCCTTTTAACTCCAAAGCAGCAAATACTTCCACTCCATTTCCTGTAAGGAAAAATTTACAAAACAAAGTCCGACCCCCCCCCCCCCCCCCCTGCAGGTCCAAAAAGCAATATTAATAGAAGGTTTTTCCATGATAAATGATCTAATCTAGAATGAACAGCTTAGTCCAAATGCATGCCGGATCCCGATCCTGTAGCTCTTTCCACGGGTTGGGGCTAGGAATGGCCCACTCCATTCGGAGCAAAAGGTTTGGATCTGGTCTGGGTGGATTTGAACTCTGCTCCACCCTCCGGGTTGCCCAGACTTGGGCCCGTTTGATTTGTCCATAGCACCCCTCCAGTCCATCTTGGGCCCAGAGTTTTTGTACCCTGTTTCTTTCTTCCCCTTGTAATCCTCGAAAGTCTCCTGTCCCGAGTTCTCTTTCTTGCGGTTCTTCGTTGTCTTCACCCATTTGTTTAGAACAGTATATTTGATACTGGATGCTGTTCAATGAGACAGCACCATTAAATGTTGGACAGCACATGTTTATTTGGTAGGCTGTGGGACAGGTGTCCAACATGCCAACGTGCTACCCAACATCAAGGATGTCACCATCTCCCTGGTTCGTGAGAACCTCTGCCTCTTCAAGATTGTCCGGCTCCTCTTCCGTAAGCCATATATAGCGACTGGAACCTCGAACGTGCTGCTGCCGACGACTCATCTCTGTTTTGTCCTTTTTTGGTTCAGCCTTCCCACCCAAGCCCCCCTTCCGCTTTGTCTTTTTTCCCCTTCGAGCCTTCCGAACAATGGTCCAAGGTCCGTGCAGCGTGTCCTCCCCCATGTCACGTGCCCTTCCTTGCCCTGCGTTATCCTCCGTTGCCTCGCAGTCCGTCGATGTTCTGACGGTCTTCTCCGAGCAGCCTTACACAATGTGCCCATATTGACCACATTTGAAACAAGGTGCAGGCTCACGTATATCCGCGGTTTAGCTAGATCCACTTCGGCGCAGAGGCGGAGGTATCCCCCTCTGGTCTGAGTGGTAGTTGTGAAGTCCACTCTTTCCGTTTTCCCAACCTGTTGCCAATATAGGTTAGAACCTCTTTAGAGTGTTATTCTATCGGTAGTTCTGTTAACCTGCCACAGAACTGATTTGGATTCTACAGGGATCAAAAATCTGGCACCATTTCCTCACAGTGAGTTAATAAATTATCCAGGGTCCTCCTGTTAGAGCGTGATCTAGATCAATGGGGCTTGTGAACTTCACCAAATGGAAATCGTTTCGGACGTCGATCATGGTAATAACTACGTGGAGAGCCCGTAACTGTTGGAGTCTGCTTTCCAAAGCGTCATAGCCTACCTTTCGTCCCAGCAGCTTGACGATGAGCGCAGACTTCCACGGTTTACTAATCCTATTTTCAACCTTATTTCCAATCACGAATTCCGGGCAAGCATGATTGCCTTCAAATGCTTCGATTTCTCGGAACCTCGGCAATGACTCTGATCTTGTAACCCATCGCCAATAACCTGCTCTGTTCCCATATCCCCGTCGCCATTGTCTTGCTCTGTTACCATATGTTCCACAGACCCGTCCATGTCTTCTGCCCATTCTTCAGATTCTTCGCTCTCTGAATCCTCTAAGCCCGCTAGCCTAGTCCCCAGGACCGGGTCTTTGTAGGAACTCTAAATGCGACCCGCTTCAAATTCCAGACTTCCCATTTCCTCTGCAACCCACTAAATGGGACCAGAACCTTCAGCGGAGAAGGTTTGCGACCCACTCTCTATTTTCTGGTGCTTCTACTGATCAAGTCCTCCTCTTCCGTCGAGAGGTTCCTGAATTTTTCTACCTCAGACATGTTATTTCCTTATTTCAGTACGCTATCGGTAAGTAGTGCTTCAGAACCAGTAGTAGTTCGAAATCTCCCCCGCCGGCAACTCATTACAATCTTTCACTCTGGTCAAGGTATTATGCTCATCTGTGTCGCTCTCCCATAAACTAATTTTCTTTTAATATATTATTCTTCAACCTCAAAAAGATAGATAATTAATTTTTTTGAGCCATGCAAAATGTGTTACATATAAATGTCCCTATTACAAAAGTTAAGGATTTACTTACAATTTTGTCACGTGCTACGTTACCTTGCTCGACAAATTTCTCGTTCAAAATTTGCCTCTGTGTTTCTCAACGTAACCCATTCGGCTGCCGAAGGAGTCTATCAAAGTCAAGAAAACGCACTCCGTCGTCCTTCGGAAGGACAGGTGTCACAGGATTGACTCTCTTCTCAGTCAGTCGGGTGCCAACTGCTGCAATGTCTTGAGATACCTTGTAAGGTGATGAATCCATTGGGTAGAGTGGTGGGTGTTTGATTTGCTTTCTGCAACTGTCTTTTGAGCTCATGTGTGGCTGTACTTTGTACCCACGTGTTGACTGGGCATTTCTGCGTTCAGTGGAATGGATTAGTTGTTGGTTTCTAGGGTCGTTGGTGGATTTGAAAAGACCAACCCCTCATGGTATTTGAAGTACAGTTGATTCCCTTTGGAGGCAGAGGTTTGGTCCAGTGCTGCTGTTTGGGTGTTTCGGATGGTCTGCCTCTGGGCTTTGTTATATCAAATTGTCAAATAGAAGTTGCACATGGTGGTGGTTCTCTATCAGACATTAATCACATGAAAATGATTAGCTTGGAGTCTCTGACTGTGGAATGGAAGTGAGGTGAGATACCCAAAATACTTTAGATCGAATATTGATTCTCTAACAAAGATAATAGAAACTATAAATATATGTTTTATTACATTATTTAAAAAAAACTTTGAAACGTAGAAACCACTTCTTATTATCCAACGCATTTACATTTTTCAAAATAAATATTAAAATTTATTTAGCATAGATTTAATATATTAAGTAACAGAAATTTGAATGAATATAGAATTTATATTATTAATTTTTCTTTCTAAAACCGAGCCCGGGGATGGCTCGGCAAGCCAGTGGTTTTTAATAAATTATCACACATTTTGGCTGACATGAGAACAAGTTTGGCAATTGGGGTTTTGGCCCTTGTGAATTGATCTTTATGGGGAAGAGAGAAAAATGAAAAACGATCAGCTTGAATATGAACCCCACAAAAATATAAATAAACAAAATCCCCCCTGGTGAAAGAGCAAAACGAAACTTCCAAGTCTCTCTCTCTCTGTCTCCTTTTTCCCTCCAACCCAGAACCACTTATTTTATTTTATCCTTTTATGTTCCCTTTTGCAGCCACCATCTTGACGGTAAACATCGACACTGGGTTAGTTGAATCTCTTTCTTGCGTTTTCACTCTTTCTGAATTGGGGCCTACATTCATTTGTTTGATTGAATCAGAAAGCAGAATTTTGGATAGAGGCGCTTTGAGCTGCATTTTTGGAGGAGAGTTTTCAGACTGCCCAGTGCAAATCAATGGAATTTATCGCGGATGAAGAAGGTTTCTAGGAAGTCCTGGACCAATCGCAGCAGTGCCATTGGTCAACCTCTACAATGCGCTTGACCTGGAGCTCCAACCGGTCGGCAAGATAAAAACATGGATGGCAGCGCATTGAGGAAGAGAATGGAGAGAGAATAAAAAATAATAAAAAGACACGGGGAATATCTGTCCATTTGAAGTTGAGGGTTTCAAAGTGACTTTTTTATATTAATATTATAATTTTTTTCACCAAATTATGTCTTCCTTATCAAAATATGCAAAATTAATTTTAACACACTTATGTACAAAAGTCAGTTTCAATTGGACCGACTTTTGCATTGAACTCAATTCTTGTCAGACCAACTTTCCAAGAAAATCTGTTCGCGAGGGATGGAAGACAAGGTCTAGTCAGTCAGGAAGGGCAGAGAGTGAAGATCAGGTGGGGGGAGGTTAACGGGCAAAGCGGAGGAAGAAAGCGAAAAAAGGAAAGAGAGGCGTAGGCGGCCGAGGGGCAGAGGCAACAACAGCCGAGGAAGAGGGAAGGAGCAAGGCGGAGAAGGCACTAAAAGTCAGTTCCCACGTATTTAAAATCCTCTCAAGCAGGTGACAAATTAACTGCTAATGAAAATGGTGGTCGCGGATCAGATTTGGAAGTATGAAGGAAACTAACTGACATGGCAGAGATGGTCCCGCCGCATTGAAAGGCAGTGTGGCCTTTACGCCCCAAATTCGGCGGCCACCATTATCAACACTGATATGGCGCGAGCCAACTGATTTGTCACAAACATTTCCAACACTGATCAATTTTCCACCAACAGTTTTGGGTCTGCAAGATTAGTTTTCACAATACCTTCCCCACCTTATTCTTTCCCTCTTTCGCTGCTTTAACCTCTGCCGCCATCGTCTCCACCGATGCAGTGGCGGAACCATTAAGCTCTCCTCTTAAAGAACATTTTGTTAACAAGTACATATATTATAAAATTACTATATAATATCTCTACTAACTTCTAAATTTTGCACTCATTAAAAGATTTATACCCATTTCTCTCAGTCTTCACTTTGCCACTGCGCCCATCAACCTCCTCCACCTGGCCTCCGCCCTCTGCTCTTCTCGACCGACTGGCTCTCATCTTTCGTGCCCTGTTAACTGAAATTTTTATTTTTGGAAAACCAGTCCACGCCAAACCAACCCCTATGCAAGCCGGTCTATTTGGAATAGATTTCTATACAAAAATCAGTTCTATATATTTTGATAAATAATTTGTAATATGAATAATTCAATAAATAAACAAATTAGTATTAATATTAAAAAACCTTTCAAAGTTGCAAAAGCATTAGTCTAATTTGCATCACTGATGAAATAAAATCTACACATCCATCTCGAATCAGCCTAGCTCAACGTTAGCGACACACTATAGCATGAGGCACCCAGCAAAAAAAGAAAACTAGCATTCAAATTAACCAAAAGAAGAGATGGTTACATAGGGACTAGTATGTGTTCACGTCCTGTAACATGCCCAGAGATCTGACACATTTTCTTTCTCCAGGGCATCTTAACCAGGCAGCCTGAAATACCCAAATATACATCTACACAAGCCAAATTGCATGTAACGAAAAGGTAATCTAATGATGATACAACACAATGCGGTATCATTCCAGACAGTAGCCGACAAAATGACAATCCTCCAGCAGCACTACCATAGAATCTCCACGCAAGATGAAAAGTAAAAACTTCAATTAGACCATACATGAACCAGACCATGGCGATTACCAGTATATATCTCATTTCGTTCTTCATCATAGAAAAGAGCTGTTATGTCCTCCAATGCTTCTGCAACTGTGTTCCTCATCCTATAAGAGTGATTTATTACTTTCTTCTTCGTACTATTGTCACTGGTGTTGAACTCATCGACTTTGGGAATGCCATTACTAGCATTTATTTTAGCCAGGCATTTCCCTGTTAAAATGTTGCTAATATTGATGGACCCAGCTGTATTAAAATTTCACAAAAAAAAAGAGAGAGAGAAACAAAAAATAAAATCAGTGGACAACAACTCAAAACACTGGAAATAGACAGTTCAGTTATTTTTTCTTTTCCCTCTGCATTTTAGTAACAGAGCAGATCTCAGGTTTATTAACGTGACTGCCCATCCCTCACTGTTCCATTCTCTCCCTGTTTCTCTCTCTTTTACTTATTCCCTTTCATTCACGTTTGTATATTTAACAGGTCAAAAAAAACTTTCCCAGTATAAACGGTTATATTATCCATATAGTGTCTACAGAAAGTAAGGACAATTATTAAATCAGCAGTTAGATTTTAAAGCACAAAAACTCCTAAATTTATAATAGCAAATTTCTAGATCGTTTCCATAATATCTTTTAAGATTTTGAGACATTCTCTATTTTATGCCAAAATTTCCAGAATACCACAGAAATGTTTCCTAGAAGTTTTTCCCAAAATTTCATTACCCCATCACTGTTCCCAGGATGGATTCCCTGAGAAATTTGATTTCCCGCCTCCCCCTCCTGGTTCTTACAGATAAAAATGCTCCATATGTTTCTTATACAGCAAAGCCATCACAACAACTAGAATTTTTCATGTCAACAACATAATTTTAAATAAAACATGAGTAGGCCTCTGTTGAATGGCCAACCAGAGAACTTTTCTAAGAAAATATAGAATAAAAGACGTGTATTCTTCAAATGCAAATTCAATTTATATTCCCAAAAGTATTAATTTATTATTGTAAATTCAAGTTTATACTACTGCATCCTTTTATTGGGTTGGGGTAAGGGAGAGGGCAGTTGTTAAGCAGTTCATCGTCTATCAACAGAGAGCACCAGTGGAGAACTGATGAACTGCAAAAAGGTCCTTTTACAGTAACTACTGGTAAGGTGGCAGAAATTTGCAAAATACATATGCAGTTATTCCACACAATAGTAAAACTAAAGTGCACATAATTTCTGGAAAAAAAGGAGGTGAAAGCTTCCTGCCTTAAATATAAAAATGATAAAAAAAAAAAAAAAAAAACTAAATGCAAACATTGAAAATGCATGCATGCCCCAGAAAATTAAGCATGTACATCACACACACACACACACACTACACAATGCAACTCCAGCCTTTAAGGATGTATTTGCTAATTAAGATACGAGTGCACAGAATTTACCACTTCCCTCCATCCAATGATCATCAAATCAGCTTTGCAATACGAAATGATAAGATCCTGATCACTTGTTATATATATGTTGTTGGTATTGCAATCTGGATGCCACAACAGATGATCCTCAAAAGAAGTTACAAGCTCCCCCCGAAAGTTCCAAACAGCAACAGTTCGATTTCTAAATGTCAGGAACAATTGGTTCTCATAAAGAAAGATGAATGCAGATGGAGTCATGAACTCAGTTCTGCTAACTTCTTTCAGTTCAGCATTGCGCACCTATGACAAAGAACGGTAAGTCAAGATCCAGGGGTAAAAATGGCAGAGGCATAGCGAAATGAAGAAAACAGTAAATCAGAACGTACATCAAGAATTTGAAGGTTCTCGTTTTCTTGCTTGACAAGAAGTTTTTCGTTGAATTGTTCTATGAAGTCCACCTTTTTATTGCGATGAAGCAAATGATTGAAATCTTTAAGAACTGTTCCATCTTCTATTGACAGTATCTTCAGAGGAACATGACTCTGAGCTCTATTGAAAATAAGTAACATAATGCCAGGACTGTTCATATCAAGGTAACAAGACAAATTAGATTAACGTTCACAAAACTACTATTGCAGCTACGTTTACTATTTTATATTTTTCCACAAGAATATAGCAAGCAAGCCCAATTTTGAAATTGTTGTACTCAGTTCAGTTGAATATGGATCAAGGCTCACATTATCAAAATAATATTGGAAGTGCATGCACATTATATCAACGACCTTCACCCTACACTTTTTAGCTTAAACCAAGCAATTATTAGTTTGACAACATATAGAAGCTACCATCCCTCTACATTATATATAATCACAACAACAAAGAAGCATATGCCAACAATCCTACAATTAGGTTTACATGCTTTTTTTTGGTCTCATATATCATATAGAAATGTGTACTGTAGAAGCAAGATTGAACTTCACCAATAAATTGATAACCAAGGCATTCAAAGTTTTTGGCTCTAATTAAGAAATAAATGCAAAAATAGTCAGTAGACGTAACACAATATGGTGTACCAACACAGGTTCTGTGAAGGAAAAGATACAGGGATCTAAAGCATACAACAACAGGCTTTTATATTCAATGTAAGACTGTCCAATACATAATGCATAAAATCCACAAAATCATAACAAAAAAGGAAAATTCTGACAATTTTTATGCATTAAGAAATATGGTGTTTCTTTGGTTCCTCTAGACAAAATAACATCAAGTTTGAAGTTCCAATAATTAAAAATCTCAGAGTGAAAATTTCATTTATCTAATTTTACAAATACATTTTTATAAAGAATCAGGGATGAGAACACAGTATCTAAAGTGAACTTTCATCTCTTAACTTCTTGTGTTAAGAAAAGAAGCATGGAGAAATCCTCGTCAATTACAGATACTCCTAGCATGCAAAACTATAACATAATTTTGAAGTTAAAAATTGGAGAAAACTGAACACTACTTATCCATTCATTGAACTGCTGAAAAAAGTGAATAAATATAAAACAAAAGGAAGAATTATGACTCGTGATAAACACAATAGTAACCACTCTAGTTTGGTTATGAAAAGCTGTGGCTCTTTTGAACTTATCTTTTTTAAGTCATAAAGAATTGGCACAGGTGACTTTTATAGTTTTTTTAAGGTAATATCCCCAACAGCCAGAAGTGCAAAAGCAATTACCTATGATCTAAGAAACCAGACAAGGCAGAAATGGTAAAAGAAGGGCCCACTTTATGTATTTCCCGTACAGACATGTTTGCATGGAAATATTTTTGCGAACACAATATTACTAATAAAATAAAGAGGCCATGTCTTTGGTACATCGGAAATAGAGGGGCTATATCTCTAACGAGACTTGGACCTCGATGTACAAAGTTTGATAACTGCTGGGCCAAGGAAGGGACGGTTGTCAGTGCACCTTTATCTTAATAATTGCTACTTGAGAAATACTTGGGCTGGAGGAATCGTTGCCACAGACATAACTTTGTGTGTGTTTATGAGTTTTCCACTTTTGGTTCCAGATATATTGGCCATCTTCTTCTTCTCCATACATGGAATTTGACCAGGTTTAATTCCAGTTGCTATCTCCCTCTCCCTCTTAAGGTATACGAATGAAAGACTCTCACTCCCTTCCTCCATCTCTCAGGTTTTTCAGATTTAATTTGGAGGGAATGACATTGTTTTTGAGAGATAGATTGCTCTTTCTTCCATTCCCAACTGCTTTCACTTACACAATCTGGCCAAGTTGGATCTTTTTTAAGACTATACAGGGAGGACATGTCTATAACACGTCCAGAAAAAAGACACGCATATTCCTTGCATAGTCATCTGTGTCTAGCTCAAATACAAAATAAACCAAGAAGAAAGAAACTGGACACACCATGTCGCATGTTCTGAAGTGAGTTGAACATACTAGGTAATTATTTTGGTGGTCCATACACAGCATGCCTCTCCTATCTCAATATTATTTCTTTGTTTGGGATTCCATAATTAAAAACTTGCACTAGCTGGGCCAGCAAGCATGTTCTGGCTGGCAGCCTAATGCACCAGGTTCCAGTCAATGCAGGGTTTACCTTGACAGGAAGGAAACACATGCAAAGGTAACCTGGGACAGCCTGAGAAGGAAAAACATTCTCTGGGAAACCAAAATGAAATTGACACTTGCATTTGGTAATTTAATCAGGAGAGCAGACTTTACAAAGTATATCTAGAGCACGTGATACAAGGACCATAAAAGCCCTAAAATTATCAAAGAGCACAAATCCAATTGCAAAAGCTTGTTAGTAGTGGTCCTAAGTCAGCAGAGTCTGCCCAGAAAGACTGTAAATTTGAAGTGTTGAAGCTATTAGTCCATCTACCTTCATACACTCACCCTCGTACACATGCCACTTATTCCCTTATTCCCTTAAGAAGCTATGGTAATATAGCATTCTAGGCCATTATATTATTTCCACATCCAGAAAGGCATAATATTACCTAAACTAGCATTAAGCATTATAACTCCCACAAACATCCAAAGGCTGGGGGAATGGAGATAGAGAGAGATTGTTTACCACAGGGAAACATACATCATCAAATTTCTAGAACTATTGCCCTCAAGAGTGTCTGCTTGAATAATTAAAAGAAGAAATGACATGTGAGTAAAAGCAACTAGATAAACTCTCTTGTCAGCTCAAATTCATGACACTCTCAGATCTATCAGATAATATGTGACACCTTCTCCCAACAAACCCAGAGCAAAGGCTCTAATCATTGCAATATGAAGCAAGTTAGATGTACATTGCCTTAATTCATACATGCCAGAGAACTATTTGAATGATTTGATAATTGGTATCTAACAAAAATGCCTATAAAGCTTAGCATCCTTAAAACCAAACCACGACACTCCTAAAAAAGAAGGCCACGCTTAATTTAGATCTCTCTCTCTCTCTCTCTCTCTCTCTCTCAAAACATAAATAAATTCAATGACTGTGACCAGAAATGAACAGAGATACCGAAAACTTCCATGCCCTGATTTCTGTTGTGGGCATTTTCTAAATGAAAAACGACAAAATAAGTGTTAGAAGTACTCCTTTCTCTAATAGTCTTGTACATAGTAGATTATAGTCTTGTACATAGATTAATTTTGTAAGTCTATAGGTCCATAGCCTAAGAGGTCCATAGCCTAAGAGGCCCATAGGCCAATATTATTGTGTATATACATGTGTAATTTTCATTTTAATAACGAATTGAATCTTCTCTCTTTTCTAATTTTCTCATGGTAGTAGAGCCGGGGGAGAGAAAAGTCTAAAAAAAAAATATCTAAGATAGAAACCCTAACCCTAGGCGCAAGCGCAGCTCTCTTCTTCTCTCTCCACCAGCCGATGTTCCACTTCGATCGATCTTGTTGGAGTCGGTTGCACCTTCACCTAAGCCTATCGGAGGAGAAGCAGATCTCATCAATCTCATCACTCGCAGCATCCTCAAATTTCACTGACTTAATTGCTCGCGTCGTTTAAATTTGTCATGTGCCTTGCTGCTTTTGCTGAGCCTGTCACCGACCCTCTTGCTTTAAATGTCGACTTCGCAGATCAATTTTGTGCCTCTTAGCAAGCTCGCCTAGGGCTATTGTGCATCGCTCGCGTCACCTTTGCAGTGTTATGGATGCATTTGTGGGCAAGACATATGGAAGGCATGGATCACATGGATCACAAAATAAGGAAGTCAACGGTGTCAAAAATGGGAAGGATAACAAATAATGATTTTATTCCTAATTAAGGAAGTCAATGGCACCACAAATGGGGAGGAGGACAAATAATGATTTTATTCCTAATTAGATAAGTTTATTTTAGCAAGTATTTTCATTAAGTCCTTAATTTTAGTTTTCCTATTTTTGGAATAATCTCCTTTGTAATCTTTATTTAAGAGGACAATTGGAAGGGAATAAAGCAAGCAAAATTTCATCAAATTTATAGAGGTTTAAGGCTCTCTCTCTAACGAGTCTAAGGTTAAGAGCTCCCTTCAACGAGTTCTATAGATAATCATAGGTTCTTCACGAGGCAAGAATCGTAACAAGGGAAAAACTGCATCCCTTGACGCAGATTTTCCTGTGCATCGCCCTATAACTCGATCCGTGACACGGGAACATAACACGCAGATTGCGACTTCACAGATCAACTTCGCGCCTCTCAGCGAGCTCACCAAAGGCTATCGCTCGCTCTGCTGCTTCGCCAGAGACTATCACCAACTAAAATAGGGTTTCTAGCTGACCCTTTTGCTTCATCCTCTGGCTAATCTTCTAGTCCTTTACAGCAGTTTGGTATTCTGTCTACCAGATTCTTCTTGCTGCTTGTTATTTGTAGTCCAAGATCACAATGTCGATCACAATGTCCACCAATTCAACGTCAAGTTCTTCAATATGAGGTTGTGTCAATACCCAAGTTAGTACATTCTCACTTTCAATTACACCTTCACCAATAATTACATCAGATAAGCTTTTGGAGAGTGTAAATTATCTTTCATGGTCTAAATCTGTTAAAATGTGGTTCGTGGTCAAAGTTATGAAGATCATTTAACTAATAAATCAAAGGATATACCTATTGCAAACAAATATGATTTCAACAAGTTCAATGCTCTTCTATGCAATCTATAATGGAACACAATTGACCCTAAAATCTTGAGTATTTATCAAGCTTATAAGACTTGTTATGAGGTTTGAACGAGCTAAATCACTTTATACTAATGATGTGCAACGCCTTTATAATGTGTTTTTGGATATGGTTCACTTGAAACAAGGCGATGATATGAGTGCATTTATTGGAAAACTTGAGTCTATCAAACACGAACTGAACTTCTTTTACCTGTTACTGATATTGCAACAGAACCATTAGCTCAAAGAGATAAGCTCATCTTGGTACTAGGTCTCACAGTTCTTCAACCTGATTTTGCTTTAATTCGAGATCAGATTCTTGCTAGTCATATTGTGCCTACTCTTGACGATCTCAATACTTGGCTTCTTCAGTATCAAGTTCGACATCCCTTTCTGGTATTTCTTCGGTTGATCATTCAGTATTGGCATCGAAAACAACTCTTACAGAAACACAAGGAGGAAGAGGACATGGTGGTCGTAATAATTGTCCTAAATGCAGTTAATGTCACAAGTGGGGCCACACCCAAGAAGAGTGTCACAAATTGCATGGTTGGCCCCCCTAGAAGTGCAAATGTTATTCAATCAGATCCCTTATATGCTCCACTTGACACAACAGTAGGACAATCATCCTCACCACTTCTCTTGACTTGATCAGATTTGAATGATTATCTTAAATTCAAGATGAGTAAGCAATCACTTCCAGTTGTCGCTTCTGTTGCCCAATCTAGTAATCCTATTACTTGCCTCACAAAGTCATCCTCTCACAGATCTTGGATCATTGATTCAAGTACCTTTGATCATATATCTGGTAATAAACAACTTTTCACTCATTTTTCTTCTTCTACTTCTCTTCCACATATTAATCTTGCTAATGGCTCAAAAACAACAACCAAAGACATTCATCAAGTCCACCCTCTTCCAAATGTTTCTCTTGATTCTGCTCTTTTTGTTCCTAAATGTCTTTTTAATCTTATTTGTGTTAGTAAACTCACTCATGGCTGTCCTTCTAAGTGCATTGTTTCTTTTTTTGATGATTTTGTTTTGATACAAGACCGAGGTACGGGATAAATGATTGGCACAGGACATGAGTCAGATGGACTTTATTATCTTACTCAGCAACCTTCTTCTGTTGCCTGCATTTTTATTGATGCTCCAAATCTTCTTCACAACCGTTTAGGTCATCCTAATCTTTCCAAATTACAACGGATGGTTCCAAATGTGTCTCAGTTGTCTTCATTAGATTGCAAGTCATGTCAGTTAGGAAAACAATCGCGTAGTTCTTTTTCAAAGTGTGTCAATAACAGGGCCAAGACTACTTTTGATTTAGTTCATAGTGATGTTTGGGGCCATAGTCATGTTTCTTCTATTTTGGGATTTCAATATTTTGTTATTTTTATTGATGACTATTCTCAATGTATTTGGTTATTTTTAATGAAAAATTGTTCAAAATTATTTTCCATTTTTCAGAAGTTTTATGCTAAAATTTAAAATCAATTTAATATTTCTATCAAGGTGTTGCGCAATGATAATGCTCATGAGTATTTTTCTAAATCATTTGCCACCTTTATGTCATCTTGTGGCATCCTACATCAATCCTGATGTGCTCATACACCTCAACAAAAAGAATCGTCATTTCATTGAGACAGCCCGTACTCTTCTCCTTTATCACAAGGTTCTTTTACATTTTTGGGCTGACGCTTTTCTTACTGCTTGTTATTTGATTAATTGCCCGCCTTCTTCTGTTTTACAATACCAACTTCCTCATTCTATCTTGTTTCCACATCAACCTCTTTATCACCTTCCTTCCCTAGTCTATGGTTGCACTTGTTTTGTCCATGACTTCACACCGGGGCGAGACAAACTTTCTGCTAAATCTATCAAGTGTATATTTTTAAGTTATTCTTGTCTTCAGAAAGGTTACAAGTGTTATTCTCTCCATACTCGTAAGTTTCACATTTCTGCTAATGTCACATTCTTTAAGTCATCCCCATTCTTTGCCACTACTTCTAAAGAGCATTGTACCATTTCTCAAATCCTTCATGTTCCATATTTGGGTCCTCCTTTTGTGTCCTCTTATTCCTTAGCACCTGCTCATTCCACTTCCAAACTTCCTGTTTGTCTTCTACAAGTTTATAGTCGTCATCGTCCACATAACTCTTCTGTAGGTACTATTGATGTTGTAGATGACTCACCTCCTATATCATCTTCTCCTACCACAGATCCATCATTCTGAAGAGTCATTGCCAATTGCCTCTCGAAAAGGTATACATTCTACTCATAACCCTCATCCTATGTATAACTTTTTGAGTTATCATCGTCTATCAACATCCCATTATTCTTTTTCTTCCTTGTCTTCTGATTCTGTTCCCAAAACAGATGGTGAGGCTCTTTCTCATTCAGAGTGGTTACAAGCAATGACTAATGAAATGACTGCATTATATTCTAATGGTACTTGAGATTTGGTTCCTTTGCCTCCTAGCAAGACTACTGTTCGTTGTGGATAGGTTTATACAGTGAAAGTTGGTCCTGCTGACAACATTGATCGTCTCAAGGCTCATTTAGTTGCTAAAGGCTATTCCCAAATCTATGATTTGGACTATACTGATGCCTTCACTCCTGTGGCCAAGATAACTTCAATCCGTCTGTTTCTCTCTCTCATAACCATGCATCGTTGGACTCTTTATCAACTTGACATTAAGAATACTTTTCTTCATGGTGATTTGAAAGAAGAGATTTATATAGAGCAATCGTCAGGCTTTGTCGCTTAAAGGGAATCTAGTCTAATTTGCAAGGTTCGTCATTCCCTTTATGACTTGAAGCAGTCTCCACGAACTTGATTTGGCCATTTTAGTACTATTCTTCAAGAATTTGGAATGAATAGAAGTGAATTTGATCATTCTGTTTTTTACCGCCATACACCACATGGCAAATGCATTTATCTCTTGGTATGTGTGGATGATATTGTCATTACTAGAGATGATCACGTTGGCATTCTCCATTTAAAACATCTCTTCAATCATTTTCAAACTAAGTATTTGGGAAAACTTAAGTATTTTCTAGGAATTTAAGTAGCTCAATCTAGTACAGGAGTTACAATTTCTCAAAGAAAACATGCCTTAGATATTCTCCAAGAAGCTGGCTTGTTAGACTATAATTTTGTGAGTACACCTATGGATCCGAATGTTAAGCTTCTACCAAAACAAGAGGCCTCCTAAAGATTGCAGATGATATCAACGCCTAGTTGGCAAACTTAACTACTTTGCTATCACTCGACCAGATATATCCTTTACAATGAGTGTAGTAAGTCTATTCCTCCAATCTCCATGTGATAGTCATTGGGATGTTGTACTTCAAATTCTGAAATACATTAAAGGAGCACCAGGACAGGGATTGTTATATGAAGACAAAGAGCATTATCAGGTAATTGGGTATTCAGATGCAAATTGGGATTCCCCTTCAGATGGACGATCTACTTCAGGATATTGTGTTTTCATTAAGGGCAATCTAATATCCTGGTAGAGTAAGAAACAAAATGTAGTTGTCTAGTATACTGCAGAAACTGAATATCGTACTATGACATTGGCAACGTGTGAGCTCATATGATTGAAATAGCTTCTTCAAGAACTAAAGTATGGAGAGATTGAGCAGATGAAGTTGATTCGTGATAATCAAGCTACTCTTCATATAGCCTCTAATCCATTATTTCATGAGAAGACCAAATATATTGAGATTGATTGCAATTTTATTCGAGAGAAGATTTTGCTTGGATGTATTGCTACTAATTTTGTCAATTCTAATGATCAATTAGCAGATATTTTTACAAAATCTCTCCCGGGTCCTCGACTTGATTATATTTGTAACAAGCTTGGTTCAAATAATTTATATACTCCAACTTAAGGGAGAGTGTTAGAAGTACTCCCTTTTCTATAGTCCTATACATAGTAGATTATAATCTTGTACATAGTAGATTAATTCTGTAGGTCTATAGGTCCATGGCCCGAGAGGTCCATAGGCCCATATTATCTTGTATATATATGTGTAATTTTTATTTTAATAATGAATTGAATCTTTTCTCTCCCTTCTAATTTTCTCAATAAGCTTCTAGTTAATGTGTCAAGATTCCATGAGAATTCCCTCGTACTTAAGATAACCCTCTACCATAGCTATCGCCACAATAACCGCAGTTTTAATTCACCATGAAGGATGCACACCATCCCTCATGGCATGCTATTATAAAGATAATAATGAAGTAAAATGAAGTAAAAGGTGTCCATATTTATAGTGAACCAGATACAACTCCAGATGAAAGCATCAGAATAGAAAACAATAAATAAATAAATAAATAAAATACAGATGCAGGATTCTTCTAAGGATTTGTTTAACAAAATGGTCCTCTCACTAGTAGGTGCATACTTTTAAATGTTGCAATCTGGTGAAGACTAGAGAGGGATTGAGAAGACCAAATGTTTTCCAAAGTAGAATTCAGTATCCACCAGAACTCTATACTACCTCATCTGCTTTGAGGTATAAAAATCTTCTTTTGAAAAAAAATCAACCATCTAAACCTGATTGAAAGAACTCCCTTTGATAGAAAAACGAAAATTGCATGTTTTGTTGTCACTCTCATCATATAATGTCAGCCCCTAGTTTTGTTTTGAATTTTACTTACTTTTTCAACTTTATTTTTGATGAAGCAGAGCCACCACTAACTCTATCAACAGGCCACCATTTAATTCTAAGCCTACAATATATGCATGTGCACAAATTCTTGCCTATTGAGCAGAAAGAATATGGTTAGAAAGTAGAATATTTTTATCAACTACAGAAAATTGTTGTCAGGATGTTGCCTGTAATTGCTTTTTTGAAGGAAAGCTTAAATCTCCTTCCCTCCACCACCCCCCCCCCCCCCGGGCCCCCCCATAAAAAGGAATAAATAAATAAATAAACAAACAACAGAATAGAAAAATAAATAAATCAATAAAAAGGACACAGCTACAACACAAGGAGTACTGCAAGTACAATGACAATGCATATCCGTATAATTAAGATAGAAAAAAAGTACCTTATCTTGATTTCTTGAACATGATTATCTGTTATAGAGTACAACATGGTGTAGTTTTTTAGGTCAAACACCTTGTATATACTGAAAGAAACAATTATAAGTAATATTACAATCAACAACAGTAATATATGCAGTCAATAATGTTAATTGAGATATTAAGATTCAAGATAGGCATAAGCATAATAGATACCTATCTTGTGCCGAGTAAGTGAGCACCTTTCCATTAACATCATCAAATTCCACAAAACCAGGCCATTTCAAAGATTCAGATTCGAAAAGAGGAAACCCAGCATCTGGTTTCCCCCTTTGTATATATCTAGAGATTAAATGGAAATTACATAAGTAATTACATTATATGTTGCAGAATATATGACTTGAAAAAGAAGAAAGAATTAGGAACTAAACGCACTCAATCCTTGTTGATCTGCATTTCAATGAGCTGAAATTATCCGAAGCATAAACAGAAACTGTGATGAGGGAATCATTATTCTTGTTGTAAAACAAGCTTCGGATGACTTCATCTGGACTGACATTCAAGAAACATATCCTCTTGTTTGTCTCTGCATTCAGAAAGCAAGTACAAAGCATTTTCCAGAAGCAAGTTCCGTATTTAGAAAACAAAAGCACAGACAGAAAAATTCTTTAAAAGGAATATGCAAAATACTACCTCTACTAAAAGCTGCACAAACACCAGAATGAGCAAGAGCAAAGACAATGTCATGTGCCGCAACTATCTCAATAACTTTCGTCCTCTTCATCAAAAAAGGCAGTACTAACGAACAGTGGCCCTTAGGGTCATGTGTGTCATATTCCTCCTGATATGCAAATAAATAGACAAATAAGTAAAAGAATATACAAGTCTGTTTCAATTCTTTTTTGTTTTTTCTTTTGTTTTTGTAAGAGGTTTCTCCATGCAGTTTAATTCAGTTGAAAATGGGACATGTAAACAGCAGAATGACAGGGAGGTCATAAATTCTCTTTCTATTATATAGTTTAACAAAGCACAAAAAGTGGCTAGATGGGCAGCCAAAAAAAAAAAAAAGAAAAAAAAATGTTAAGAGAGATGATAGAAAGGTCATGAACTCTCTTCATGTTATACAACTTAATGCAGAAAAGTTTCCAATTGAGGGGCAAAAATGTACTTCTGCCCCCATCACTCCCAACAAAAGGAAAAAAAGGGAAAAGAAGATTGCTCCTCCTTTCTTTCTTTCTCCACCTGTCCACACAATTATAAAGTTATCAATGCACCAAGGTCACTATAAAAAGCCATCCTTTTCTGCATTCCATCCATCCAACCAAATAACAGAAAGAAAGCTCTTCAAAGTTAAGGAAAGACAAGTGGCATCATGCTACCCTTTACTTGTCTGCCAACCAGACACTTACACTGAGCTGTACCTGTGCAACATGTTAAGGGAAGCTAGCCTAACACTTAATAGAGTACAAATTTGGATTAGTAAATAAATGGAGAAACACGACACTGTTTCCAAAATCTCATTGTTATCAATTTGATAGTTGGATTCTTTAAATATTTTTCAAAACCATGATAAGAATGTCAAAATTTCCTCGTACACACAAGTCACACCAACTTTAGCCCCACAGAAAAATGAAGGAAAGGTGTAGCACTAAATCCTCCACCATATCACCATGATGGCTATATTTCCACATTCTCAAATGTCATCAATTGTCATACTTGACGTCTTCATAGGCATATAAAAAATATCAAAATTCCCAATGACCTTTAAGCACACACAAATTCCAATAAGTGTACCTTGCTAGAAAAACTGAAGGGAATGTAAGGGTACTAACTCCATTCAATCATGTCAGTAGGTTGGCCAGCTCCATGAGTCCACTACAAAGTCCACTTGCTAGCCTAATAAGGCATTTATGGATTCAACCCAAGATTCTATCAAAAAATACATCGGCTAGCCCTATTGAGGACATTTGGCACATCCCAACCAAACTACAGTACAGCCATGTTCCAGTGTCAAGCAGCCCAACTCAAGACTAAGGATGCCATAATTAACTTAAATTTAAGTTTCCCAGGTTGAACCAGGAAAAGCTTCACCCGAATGGCCTTCATCCATCTCCCAGATTGCATGCCTAAATCCTCTTTCTAGAAGCATAAACATGGACATGGTGTCTGGCCTGACACAAGCACATTAACACAACTTCAAAAGAGTACAGACAGACAAAAAAGGACAAAGCCAAAATATAACTTGTTCAATATTAATAATCCTTATGTTTATGATTGGGACATTCAACAAAAGACCAAAAATAACAGAAATACCAAAGAAGGAAATTAATTCTCTCATGCTTAAACACCAATCAACATAAATCAAAAAAAAATTACAGATTTATCATTTCATTCTTTTAGTGGCTAAATATATATGATATTGTTTTTTAATTTCTTATATTCTTGCAAAAGAAATTCTTATTTGACATAGACTTGTGTCTATATGCAAGATATGTATATCCTTTTAAACTCAAACATGCTTGTGCAGATGTTAAAAATAAAATAAAAATTAGATACTCCACATGTTATGCTTGGTACATGTCTTGGATGTCAGTAAAATGCTGGCAGGGATACATCACACTAAATGGCATCCATGTACCAGCTATCTTTCTTCGTGCATAGTTGAATTAGTTAAAACCATAAGAGTTCAAACATCCTACATATATTACAATCAGTCCAATCAGCTCTCTAACTTTCCAACATATAGTAAAAATTTTCAATCTGCAATTATAGTGAAGATTTGGTGAAGTGTGAAAGAGTGGACACAAGACCGACAATTAGCTACAATAGGTGCCAAAGCAGTGGCTTATCACCCAACTTGATCATAAAAACCAGTGGAACTTGATTATAAACACAAGCAGTTTG
>CAJVSB020000443.1:0-48664 GCA_911865555.2 Thlaspi arvense | reverse complement strand
AACTGTAAAAAACTCTACTTGCAACTATACAGGTCTCTGCCTGTAACTGAACGAGTTTTGCATGTAACTGTACTAGTCTCTACTTGTAACTGAATGAGTATTTGCTTGTAGCTATGAAGGTTCCTGTTTGAAACTAAACAACCTCTGCTTGTAACTGAACTAGTCTTTGCTTGTAACTATACAGGTCTCTGCTTGTAACTGACCAAGTATTACTTATAACTGTAAAAAACTCTGCTTGCAACTATACAGTCTCTCCTTGTAACTGAACGAGTTTTGCATGTAACTTTACTGGTCTTTGCTTATAACTAAATGAGTTTTGCTTGTAACTATGAAAGTTCCTGTTCGAAACTATACAACCACTGCTTGTAACTATACAGGTCTCTGCTTGTAACTGAACAAGTATTACTTGTAACTGTAAAAAACTGTGCTTGCAACTATACAGGTCTTTGCCCGTAACTGAACGAGTTTTGCATGTAACTGTACTGGTCTCTGCTTGTAACTGAACGATTCTTTGCTTGTAACTATGAAGGTTCTTATTTGAAAGTATACAATCTCTACTTGTAACTGAAGAGTCTTTACTTGTAACTCTATAAGAATCTGCTTATAACTGAACGAGTATATCCTTATAACTGTAAAAAAATTGCAACTATACATATCTTTGCTTGTAACTGAACTAGTTTTGCATGTAACTGTACTGGTCTCAGATTGTAACCGAGCGAGTAGATATGCTTGTAACTGTAAAGGTTTCTGCTTGTAACTCTATACATTCTTGCTTGTAACGAAACAACAATTTGCTTGTAATCTAATGAGTTTGTGTTTGTAACTCAATGAAACTCTGCTCATAACTGAACTGGTCAACCACTTAATTCCATAGATGGATGTATACTTGTAACTGAATAGATATATGCTCGTAACTAGATTTTTCCCAGTTGGTGAGCTAAATATTTAATTACAAACAAAATTTATTACTGACTGAATTGTAATCGATAAAGGGGGTCACAAATTAGTGACCGCAGTAAAAAGATCATTTCTTTTTAAGTAGTGACCACAATAGTAACCGCCTAAAGGTGGTCACTAATTAGTGACCCTTTTTTGTAACCGCCAAATTCGAGGTCAATAATTAGTGACTCATTTGTAATCGTCGTAATAGGGGTCACTAATCAATGACTGACAGTAAAGGCCCACCCCCAAATTTATGACCCTCTTTGTGACCCACCGTGTGAGGGTCACTAATTAGTGACTTAATTTGTAACCACCTCATATTTTAGTCATTAATTACTGACCCTTTTGTAACTTATCATGTAGCGGTCACTTACTTTGTGACTGATTTTTGACCGTAGTGTTTGGGGTCACAAATGTGGTCACAAATCGGTTACTATTTTTTCCCAAATAACTAAGCCTTAGTCGGTCACTACTAGATCACTAATCGGTCACTAATTAGTGACTCATTGGTGCGGTCACTTATTTGCGGTTACTAATAGCGTTTTTTCTAGTAGTGAAAGATACCGATGCAAATATTGCATCCGTAAATTTCAAATTTATTAATTTAATATTCTAATAAAAAATTAATGATGTAATATTACGTTGGTAATTTTTTTAAAAATAAAATTTTAAATTCAAAAATTCATAAAAAAGTACCGACGCAAGTTTTGTATCGGTAATTTTAACAACAAAAAATTTTATTTTTTAAAAAAATTACCGACATAATAATTGTGTCAGTAATATTTTTTAAAATTAAATTTTTAATAAAAAATTAATAAAAAATTATCGATGCAAGTTTTGCGTTAGTAATTTTAACAATTAAAAATTACCGATGCAATAATTGTGTCGATAATTTTTGAAATAAAAAATTTTTATTTTTTAAGAAAATGACTGACACAAAATTTGCGTTAGTAATTTTGAAAATTAAAAACTTTATTTTTTTAAAAAATTACCGAGACTCTTTTGCGACGGTAAATATGACGGACGCAATTTTTGTGTCAGTAATTTCAACGGAAACCTTGTTTGCATCATTTTTTTTCGCATAATTGGATATTTTATGAATTTTCAAAAATTTTTTGTTGGAAATTGCGGCGATAAACCGACCCAATACCCTGCATTGCTAATTTTACATCGAAAATCCCTATTTTTCTTGCAGTGATACTAGGGATCGGGAAAATTTGGTTTGTTTTCTGATGGAAATCTTCGTCAAAAATATTCAACGGAATTTCTGGCAAAATATGTCTATTGGAAAACAAAATATTCCAATAGAATATTCTTTCAAAAAATAGAATATTCCGCTAGAAGAAAAATATTTTATCAAAAATTCTACAAAATTCAAACAAAAAAGAAAAAATTTCCCACAAATATTTTTGTGTGTGGACATATTATACATGTAAAACTTACATATATATATATATGTATGTATATATAAAATATACATTATAGGCATATGTGTGTATGTATAAAATACACATACATACATATGCATATGTAAAACTACATATACCTTAATATATATATAATATATATAAGTACATGAATGTATAGAAATTGTGTTTGAGTGCGTGTGCCCGCACATGCAAATGTACATATATGGGTCATTTGGTAAGTAGGATCGGATAAGGTAGGATAGGGCAGATAGTTGGATAAATTATCCTAACCGCATAGTGATCTAGATAATTATCTTATTTGACAAAGTGGTGGAAATGGTGGTAGTATGGGTAGTATTGTCCAAATAAGTTGGGTAGGGGTCGGATAGGGTCGGATAAAATTATCCTACTCCTCCCCCCAATATAGTTTATCCAGATTTGGCGTGTTATTATCCAATCTCTCTCATGTCTGGACTTTATCCGATTCTACTTTATTCGACCTACCAAACTTGAATCTGGATAGGATAAGGGTGGATAAATTCTCTTTATCCACCCTTATCCGGCCTACTAAATGACCCTATACGTATATGTATATGTATATGTATATTTGTATAAAATATGTATATATATACATGTATATACATATACATATGCATAAATATACATGATATGAATCTATGTGTGTATGTGCATATTAAGCATATAAACATATGTATGCTCTTATGTGTGTGTGTGTGTGTGTGTGTACACACAAAACACACACACACATATATGCATATATATATATATATATATTTACGTATGTATTTATCTAAACCTGCATATATGTATATATCTATACAAGTATACATACATACATGTACATACATATAGACATTTATGTATATATGTATACATATATATACATAAATAAACATATATGTATATGTATATCCATACAAGTACATATGTATACACACACACACAACACATATATATACACATACATATATGTATGTATATGTGCATATACATGTAAGTACATATACATATACATGTATGTAGACATATACATACATGTAGATACATGTTCATGTATATAGATGTATATGTTTATGTATATATATATGCATGCATATACATATACATATACATATACATATATATATGTATGCATATACATATATGTATATGCATATATACATATAGATATACACACATACATATATAAAAAGAGATGGGATAATTGACGCTGCTATAAGTGTAAAAAAATTTACACCGAATTTTACACCGTTGATTTAATCAAAATCAACGGATGAGATTAGTTATAGTTATCTTCCAATAACTAACTTACAATTATCTATCTTTTCAAACTTGCAGTTGTTTATCTTTTCAAAAAATTAATTACAGTTGTCTTTCAAGAATTAACTTACAGGTTATCTATCTTTTTAAACTTGCTGCTATCTTGTAATTGTTTATCTTTTGAAAAGATTAATTAAAGTTGTCTTTCAATAATTAACTTATAGTTATTTGTCTTTTCAAAACTTGCAGTTATTTATCTTTTCAAAATATTAATTAATCTTATCCATTGATTTTGACCAAATCAGCGGTGTAAGATTCAGTGTAAATTTTTTACCCTTACACCGGTGTTAACTGATCTTATCTCATATAAAAAAATTTAAAAAATCTCTTTCGGACGGAACTTTCCGTCAAAAATTAATATTAAACTATTTTTATTTAATAATTTTTATCTAATGGAAATATTCAGCCAGAAATGTATAATTATAATATGCAAAATCATTTTTTGATAGATATCTTTTCCGTTGGAAATTAATTAATTTTTTGAAAAATAAAACATTTTCCAATAAAATTTTGCAATTAGAAATTCGTTGGATATATTTTTCCAATAGATGTTTTTGAATTTCTAACGGATTTTTCGGTTAGAAATCTTTCCGATGGAAAAATCAGTCAAAAATTTTATCAAAAATTTTTTTGATGGAGAAATCTATTAAAAATTCTGTAAAAAAACCAATAAATTTTTGTCCATTGTAGTTTTTGGTTAGAAATTTACAAGTTTCTTGTAGTGTTAAAATCTCAAAAGAAATCCAAAATCTCCACTTTTCACGAGTTTGTTGGGTTTGTTTGATGGTAGGGACCAATCCAATGGAAAATAGTTCTGTAACTGGAGAAATGTCTCGTAGGTGTTCATACGCATCAATAAAAGAATATAATGTAACAAATTTAGACTGTTTATCCATCCCAGAATCCTTTTCAAATAGATCAATTTCCAGAATCCAATACACCAATTTATTGGATTGTTATTTTGCTTAGTCTTCTGGGCCATGTCGAGGGTCAGAGCCGTATGAGCAATCGGAACACCCAACTCTATTTATCAAACACTAGAAGCAAAAATCAGGGTCGTAGGTCCCCGCACCACCCCACCACTCCCCCCCCCCCCCCCCCCCCGTCGCCCCCAAAAAAAAGAAAGGTTTTTTTCTCAACTCTTTGCTTCGTCGTTCATGACTTTCACGCAAAACTGAGAGGCAGAAAGTGATAGCCTAGTGTGTAGGGTGATAGCTCTTAGCCAGAAAAGCAAGTTTAAATTGAGACTTTTCGGCGAGTACTTGAGGCATCTGTAACCCACAAGTAACGAAACATCAATTACTGATTTTCTCTTTTTCTTTCAGTTTAAAAAGTTTAAAATATAAGTCACAAAATTTTAAAATAGTGAATACTATTATAGGCCTTTGTTTGCTTTGATAATTTGATACTCCATATAAAAGTTTTTTATTTTAATTTTTTAAAATTTTTATAATAAAAAAGTCAATATGGTACTTCAAAAGATCTTTACGAGTGAATAATATTTCAAAAGATCTTTACGAGTGAATAATATTTAATAGATATGAATACTTGTAAATAACTCTTTTTTTATTCAAATATGGATGATGTTAAATTTTATTTGAATATGAGCATGAATATTTCAATTTTTCATCGGAATGCAACCCATATGTCTCTAACCTGACCCATTTCTTGTCCGCAATGGCTGGTTTGGTGTGGCGGATCACATGCTGTGTCCAATGAAAAAAAAAAAAAAATATTGCTAACAAACCACATGTCAAGCGAATAGAAAAGGAGAAGGCAGCGGTGGCAAAGAACGAAGGCAGGCACATACGGAGAAGAACGAAGGCAAGTAAGCAGACGGCTGGAGAAGGTGCTGTGAAACCGGCTTTTATAAATTTGAATTTTATTTTTGTCAATATTTAAAATTGTGAAAATTTGTTTCTAGCTCTTGCTCGGTCAGCAGAGAGAGCCCACAGAGCATCATCCTTGATGACCCAATTAACTTCATTCTCGTATATGTAAACCTTGGCACAGGGGAGTAGACATAGGAGTGAACATGGAAGAACCGCAAAATGTACCTCTCATGAATGCAGGGGATGGAGAAACTAGATATGCCAACAACTCTATACTTCTGGTCAATCTCTCTTCTTCTTCTTAATCTCTGGTACCCATAAACAGTGGTTTTTGTTCATATTTACAGATTTCGAAAACATGTTGCAAAAACAAGGCTTTATTATCTTACTATGAAGAGGTCGCACGGCACCAACTGGCTAATCGAAGAAATAGTTTCAGTCTTCAAAATCATTTTTGTTTGCTGCTTGAAATTCCCCTCTTGTAATATTTCAAGCCCTTGTCTACTTTCAGAAAACAGTAATACTGAAAGTGCAACCACTTCCAGAAGAGGCTGTCAAGAAAGATCTACAGCCAATCCTTCTCTAATAAATGCTTCAAAGTGTCAGATTTGGGCGGCTATTCCGGGCCAAACACCTTCATGGAACCATTAATAGCTTATCCATGGAAAACAACAGACAATCTCCCGAGTTGCTTGTCTATCTGAATGTTCTTCCCCACAATGACTTCAACACGGTGTTCAAAATGTTTCCGGCATTCTACCAAATTCTTAAGAAGGAAAATGGACAGGTGAACGTGCCCTCTTTTGTGTTGACCATGCCTGGTTCTTTCCATATAAGGCTTTTTCCCGACCAATAGTCTGAACTTTATTCATTCACCTAATAGTCTTTATGGCTCTCTTAGGTTTGCCTCTTCAACTAGAGTACCCAGATGTAGTGTTCTATGATCTATACCTTAGATTTCAATATAATAAAATATCAAGCAAATTAGGGTTTTCCTTTTTGGCTTCAAGGATTTGGTACTTAAAAAAATTTTAAAAATATATGAAATTTCTATTATCAAGTAGAACAATTTCCTTTGATTTCCAATTTTCTAAAATATTGTTCTGAATTGAAATTACAGGTTCCTAAAAGGCTAGACAACAAGGGCAACATATATGTTTCGAGTACGAGTCCTCCAAATGTTGCTAAAGCATATTTAAACCAGTTTCAAAGTGATTTCTCACATTTTTAAGCATGCGATCCAAGGAGATGAAGCCGGGCGGACGTTTGATCCTAACTTTAGCAGGTCGGAGAAATCAAAGCCCCACTGGTGATGATTGCAGCCTTTGGGAGATGCTTTCCGAATCACTTCTTGAGTTGGCCCAGAAGTCTGATGCCACTCTTCTTAATGTAAAATTAAACGCAGAAAATGCTAAATTGCAGCAATAAAATGGGCTTTAATATTTCGTAAATTAAATATATTAGATGCTGTTCTTTTACCATATCTAACGTTCATTCTTTTAAAACTGAAACATGCTTTTTAGATATGGTTAGATACAACTGAAACACTATTCTTTTTATTTGTATTGTGAGTGTTTTTAAGACATATTTTCGAAATTGTATTCTTTCATACATTGTTTTAGAGATAAGAACTTGCATGAAAAAAATTAATATATTAGAGTTTGATATAAATAAGAAAATAAATTAAGAAATTAATATAGGGATTAAATCAATAAAATTAAGAGATGAAAGACTAAAATTTATACACACACATATATATGATGTATATATATGTATACATATATATGTGTGTGCACGCTCAAACACACAAATATATGTATATACGTATAGTATTTAAAGTTGCGCTTATGTTAGAGAATGAGAGAGATAAAAGAATATTTTATTAATAGAAATGAAACAAGTACTTCTAAGACTGATCATAACTATCAAGTTATGCTATGTCTTAAGAATATATGCTACACTTTTTGGAATACGTGCTCCGATAATATAATTAAAAAAATAATACTTTTAAAATTTTGATATAAAAGATAAAGACATATACCTCTAACACTTCGTATGAAAAAGTGGTAAAGTAGTAACATTGTGGCTGACAGAACAAGGACCATTACAGAGCCCACATGTTGGCCAGTCATTTTGGAGGTGTCATCGTTGAGGACCTGTTTGGAAAATATGCCAGGCATGTCACAGACTATCTTTACTTAAAAAAAAATTCTCAAAATCACCAGCACTGTCATTTCATTAAGAAAAAAATGACACTTTGATGTTGAAAATGTGGCAAAGGTGAAACCTTATCCACTTTATAACTATTATATAAAGTCAAGGTTCTTTCCCTACCAATTATTGCATTGGAGGTGCCAGTCCTTAATGCTTTTGAAAATATGTTATAATTTTTTAAATTATATGACATTATATAAGATAATATTTTCAAAAATTTAGAACTTTCTAGTTTTTACATTTTATAACTCACTATAGTTAGCTTAATAGATTATGAAGATCTAGTTTTCTTTTTTGCTAATTATTGTGCTTAATAATAGTTATTAGCTGAATCACTGCAAGAAAACAGGGTTTTAGCGACAAAAAATCAGTGACAGAATAGTTTGTCGCTATTTTCTGACATATTAGTAATGGATTAGCAACAGATTTACTAGCTGATTACCAATCTGTTGCTAAATCCATCGCTTATTCAGCGATAAAAAAACATTCCGTCAATAATCCGTTGCTAATTTAGCGACAGACACCAATCTGTCGCTAATTCAAAGACGAAAAAAATTTCCGTCAGTAATCCTTTACTAAATCAGCTACGGAAAACTCTTCGTCAATAATTCGTCGCTAATTCAGTGACGGACATAAGTTCCGTCAATAATCGGTTGCTAAATTAGCAATGCAGCACCAATCCGTCGCTAATCCGTCGCTAATTTAGTGACGAACCACAAATCCGTCGCTAAATTAGTAACAGACCATCAATCCATTGATAATTTAGCGATGGACCATGAGTCCGTCAACAAATCCATCGCTAAATTAGCGATGGACTACCAATCCGTCACTAAATCTGTCACTAATTTAGCGATGGATTGGCATCTATCGCTAAATTTGTCGCTAATTTTGTGACGGATTAGTGTCTGTCGATAAATCCGTTGCTAATTTAGCGACTAAACACTAATCCGTCAATAAATCCGTCACTAATTTAGCGACGGACCACTAATCCGTTGCTAATTTAGCAACGAACATAAGTTATGCCGATAATCTGTTGCTAATTTAGTGACAGAAACATGCATTTTATTGATAACTCGTCATTAATTTAACAATGGAACATATTTTCTATTGCAAAATTGGTGACAAGGCTGTTTTCCATTGGTAACTCATTGAACACTGGAGAGATAGAAGGTCTACATTAATTGAATATGCTACAATTAATAGCTCACATAAGTTGTTAAATCTCTCGAATCGTTAGAATAGAGAGAGAAATGCACTCATAAATGTATATAGTATATTGTGTTGCTTACGGAAGGTTGATGCATTGCCATTATGGATCGTACTTAGATGAGTTTGGGGCTCCACGTTACCATGCAAGAGTGAAGGTAGATTTAATATATATAATATTGAATACTTTAATATATGAAACTATTACTAAATTTAATATATATAAAATTGAATATTTTAAAAAATTAAAATAAAAAAGGTAAGAGTAAAGATATATATATATATATATATATGAAAATATTAAATAGTTTTTTATAAACTGAGCTACTAATAAATTCAAATATGTTAAAAAATAAGAATAATAATTAAACTAATATTTAAACAGTTATTTATAATTTAAATATAATTAAATAAAGAAGAAAATAAAAATTTGAAATAAATATAACAAATTCATGCCATTTTAAACTTTGCCTTTCTTTTATTTGCAAATAAATTTGAAAGCCCAAAGCTCATGGGAAAAAATTAGAGGGAACTAGTGCTGAGATAATTTTTAAAATTAAAAATAATATATAAAATAAATAAAAAATATGCCAAACAAAAAGCCTAAAAGAATGGCCATTGGGATTATCAATTAAATATTTGGTTTGTCTAAATAATTTGATTTTTTTTTGTGTGATAGGGATTTGCAGAAATGTTTAGCATAGTGGTCTCTATACATTTTTGTTCTAATTTAGGATTTATGATGACATAATCCGAATATGATCTATTGACAGCATTACCGACAATATTATTGCATATCTATAATAATTTTTTTAAATGTCTAACTTTGAAAACAAAAACTCGTTTCTAAATTTTTATAATACTTTTATTTTGAAAAAAATTCAATCATAAAAATACATTGAATACCTTTCTTTTAAAGGGAACGGTGTAAAAATTTTTATTTAGTTAATATTTTTTAAATTATAAAATACACTATAAATTTATTTGAATTAAGCTTAGGATTAACATAAAATATAAAATAAAATTATTTTGTAAGTTAAATAACTTAATATAATTTTTGAATAATTCAAGTTTTAAAAGGTAATAATCTTGTCTATGATTTAAGGTTGAAGGGTTTATTCGTAATTAAGTTCACACTTTAGATGTTTTTGCAAGTAAAAAAAAATGAAATTAAATATTAAGTTCACACGCCTCTAAAATTTTCACCCTTTCCCTCTAATTGATATACAGCCTCCAAAGTTGACCTAACTTTTTCACCTCTCTCTCTCTCTCTCTCTCTCTAATGCCGTGCAAGGCAACCCTAACTTGACTCAACTTTTCTACCCCACCCTCTTTCTATAATGCCCAGCAAGGCAGACCCAACGTTCCGCCCCTCTCTCTAATGCCCTGCAACCTTTGCAATACTCGGCCCTAATCTCTCTCGATCTCTCTCCTATACCTCTCTCTGCAACTTTCTTTCTTTGTTAGATCTCTCTTCCTTTTAATATTTCATGTTTTAGATTTGAAAGTTGTATTAGATTTTAGATCTATAGTTGTTTTAGATCTATGTTGATTACAAACAGAACTCGAAGCTATGGAGGTTAAGATTTAGAAGTGGCACATTGCATTTCGGAAAGAAGTTGTAGAGGCTGAGATTCAAAGCAGGATTAGCTGAACTGAAGATTATATATCTATCTTTGCTCTCCATTTTTTGCTTGTTTCATTTTTTGCTTGTTTTATTTTTACTGAAGGTGATATAACTAAAGCTGCATTTATCTTTGCTTCTTTTTGCTTGTTTTATATATTATTTCTTCTTTCCCCTGTTCTATTTTTCTGTCCCCCATTTTAAAGGTGAAGCAATATGCCCATTTTAGTCTAAAAGCTAAAAATAAAACAGAAAAGATGCACAAAATTTGAATCTAGAATAATAATAAGTCTTATTCTGAATTATCTTCCACCTAAAGCTTATTCATATTTAGTTAAACAAAATTGTGTAAAAAATATTGTGATTTAATTTTTTTTCTCCATTATTTTGCATTATTGAAGTGGTTTGAAGTTCTTGATGGGCTCCTTGGGAAGCACTGGAGGAATGTTGGCTTAGCTTTCAATTGCACTTTCCTTCTCTTCGGTTCAGTCATTCAACTCATTGCGTGTGCGCGAGGTATGACCTGTCTTCTGCTTCTTTCTCCCTCCAAAGCTATAACTTGCAGCTTTTTTAATTATAAATTATGAACACATTTTGTCCGAATATTAAAAATAACTAAATTATGATATATTTAAAAGTTCTGACCAGCTTATTAGCAGGTTGTTTTGAAAAATTATTTGTATGAAAATATCTAGAAAATATACCCCTTTTTAGAAAATAATAAATAAATAATTTTGAAGAATATAAAAATAATAGAGTTTTTTTTGAGATAGAAATATAATAGAAATCCACACTGAGCCTTCTTTGTAATTTATTCCAAAAGTTAGTGATGCGACAATCAAACAACTATAGCTTTCTTGACTTGCAATCAAAAACTTTCACTTGATTTTAACCATTGGATCTTCTAGCCGTTAAAATCAATTGATTTCATTTGATTCTACAGTTGGTAACTTTTAAGTCCAAAAGCTAAACAAGCCCCCTGCTACGGATTAAGACAACATCCCCCAAGGAAGTACCACGTGGATTAAGATCATCCAAGTGTTAGTCTAATACAGTCAAATTCAATAAAGCCAAATTATAAATATCCAATAAAGTCAAATTCCTTCATTAATTAATTATTTATTTATTTACTTGGAAAGGACACAAATGGATTGTATTTTGTTTTCTTATTAAAATATATACACAGGATGGAAATGTGTACAACTAACCAACATCCAGGAATAACTCCAAGCAAAGAAGAGAACTTGACCGAAAACCCACCTGGAACAAAATTCTGTTAAAAAAAACCCACTCATGAATTGATCAGTAGTTTTCGTTCTTATAGTCTATTCCTTTAATTACAAAATGTGAATTTTATGTCAACATCGCTTCACTGTTATATGCATGTTTATATATTATATCAATGATAGCCATTAACAAAATGTTTATATATTATATCAAAAATAAGGAAGAAGATTGAATTGGATAAGGAATAAGTGTTATCTGTACACACTGTCATTGCATTTGCCTGCCTCTGATTTCTCTAAGATATTCTTTAACAACCTTGGACTGCATACGGTTGGATCTTTTATGTTGTCAACAAGCTTGGTGGTAGCAAAATGAAAGTACAGGAAACAATATATTATTTGTCTCCCATGTTGCATATTAGTATATTATTTCTCTCATGCATGTGGCACACAAACTTGCATGCAGAACAATTGCTATTATAGGATTTTTCTGGTGGCATTGTTGTTGTTCCATTGTGTGCATTGATGACAAATGTTCCTTCATCATTCACAACTTTTTGAAGTGTTGGCACAGATCTTGTTTTCTATATAAAAAACTACATATCTAAATATACATTTATTGCATATTCCTTATCCAATTTAGTCTTCTTCCTTATTTTTCTACTTACATGATTTACTATTTCATTTTACTTATCATTAATTTATGAGTAGCAAATATGTTATTTCTAATTCATGTACCTATTTTACTTGTATAAATAGGATGAATACGAGAATGTTCAAACACAAAGATATTACAAAGATGAGTCTACACCTCGACCTGGATTTGATACTTCTTCTTCGGTAGCAACAACTAGTGGCATATCTAAGGGTTTTGTGTATGGATTTGGATACAATAAGCTTGCTAATGAAGTATTAGGTACATCACAATCATCTTCTGCTCAATATCCTAATGATACATCTCCATTGACTCCACAATCTATTTCTAACATTGAGAAACTTGAGAAAAAAATGGAGGAAAAAATGGAGAAAAAATGGCAGAATTTATTAAGGAAACAAAAAGAGAGAGAGGCAACTCTTTATGAGGAAACAAAAAGAGGGGAGGTGGTTTTTTATGAGGCTTTAACAATTTTATTGCAGCAACAATAAACACCATCAGTATCATCTCTTCTCTAAGATGTTATTCAAAAGATGAATCAAGATGTTGGTCCAAGTTCATCTACACGTGATACTCATCAATCCGCCAATTGTCACCCAAAATAGGATTGTTATTTATTTCTCTATTTTGGTTTTCTAGAACATTGTTATATTATGTGTAGTTGTGTCACACCCCAAACCTGGGCCTGTGACCGGCACTAAGGTTGGCACTCCAACCCTAGTAAGCCTCTAATTGGAAATCGAATACAAACTCAAATAAATTAAATATTATAATATCTTAAATACATCACAACCCTGTCTAAGAAGTAACTGAAGCAACTCTAAAATACGAATACAAAAACAAGAATATCAAGCCGTACATCAACTTTGACTTGGCAAGAAACGAACAACTTGGTTAGAAGGGCGACTCCTCGTTACGATCAAAAAAATATAAAAGGATGAGTTGCGAAACCCAGTGAATGATAATACAGACTCTAGTCATGCTGGGATATGTATCGTAAAGCGTGCTAGAACCATACATATAAGTATACAGTGAGTAACGTAGTCAAATTATCAGATAAGCCATAAAATATGCCTCATGTTCTCAAAACACAATTTATTTGATTTAAGCCATGTGGAAATATTTTCTTATATTAAAAATCACATCTCACAATAGAGCATATCATGTCGGAAGAATCATATATCACATATCTCATCAAAAATCAGAATATCAACTCACAACAAAGCGTGTCATGTCGGAGGAGTCACATATCACATATCACATAGGAATCTCATATCAGAACCAAAATCATAGTCAGAATCATAACTCAGAATCCCGAATAACTCCCGTCATAGATTTTCAGGAAAACAATTATAATAGAGGCATGAATTTCAGTTAATCATCTATTTCCAAATAACTCCCTATAATTTCAAATAAACAAATACTTGTCCCAAATTTAACTTTTCAAAATCAGAAATCATATCACATTAATTATCTCATAACCAGAAAATGAACATGCATAAAGTAAGTGTTATCACTCACAGTCTAAACCAGAACCAGAAACCCAAAGCACCAAAAACAAGCTCACGGATTGAAGTGTGTCTCCTCAAGAGGATCTACAATCACAATATCACATAATCAAAACTAGAACTGAACTCCGCCCACTAATGGTTTTTGATACCCAAAACAAACTAGAACCCAATTCCAAAACCTTAGCATGCGTCTCAAGATCCTTTGCCTCACTCCCAAACCTAAACTAAAAGGAATCTATAATCAAATCCCTTACAAAAACATCAACCAAAGTTGTGTCATCCTTAAACCATCTTTAAAACTATTGAACCGGTTGAAAACATATTGAATCGGCATTAAAACCATTGAACCGATCATGAACCAACCTTGACCTCATTGAACCAGTGTTGAATCGGGCATAATTCCCTTTGATTTTCACTTTTGGAATTTTCTCCTTTTTTTCTATATTTTTCTCCACTTTTCCATATTTTTCTTTTATTTTTCACTATATATTTGGAAAATTAAAATAATTATTTCCATGGTTTTTCATCAAAAATTTTCTCAAAATCAAGTAAATATTATTTCCTAATTTTCTGAAATGTTCCTGAATTTTTCTCACTTTTCTTTTATTCTTTCCTCAATTTTCTGAAATTTTGACTTTTTTTCTTTTTTTTTTTTCCCGAAAAACCTAGATCTCGGATCTGGGTTGGCTAAGCCCGGCCTGGCCTAGCAATGACCCGCGGCTATAGGCTACGGGCCACAGGCTGCGCGCCCACGTGCGCTGGGCCTAAAATGGCCCAACTATCTTGGGCCAACCTAGTAGGCCCAACCTGCTGGGTGAAACCGAGTCTGTTTTTCTAGACCCGCAATGCAAAAACAGAACCAGCTTCAATAATTTGCAAATTAAAAGTAAATTACCTGGAATTTCTTCACAAAAATTTGTAGGGAAGCTCGAAAATGGTAGGCAACCAAGCCTCTTTAATTTGACTTAAAAGCAACTTAATTTGAAGGAATTAAACTCAAAAGCTCAAAAATGGTGGACGGAAAAGTCGGATGGAAAATTGGAAATTGACAAAGCTAACAAGTTGATTTTCTCAAATTGATTGAGGGCTTTGCTTCGTCTTGAGCCAACGATCCAATTTATAGGCTCAATTCAATGAAAAAGCTTGGAATCGCCATCGAAATTGCTCTCAAATGGTCGGCCATCTGTTTGGGAATAAAAGCCACTTTTCTTCAACTTTTTGTGATTTGCTCCCTGAACTATTTGATTCTTTACGATCTAGTCCCTGAATTTTATTCCTAAATCTGATCTAGTCCCTGACATTTTTAGTTTAGTACCTGAAAGTTTAAATTTCTTCAATCAAGTCCTTAATCTTTCAAAATTGACCCCAAACCTTTTTATTCTTTCAATTAAGCCCTCGGGCTACAAAAATTAGCCAAAAATTTTTATTAACACCGGGATATTACAATCTTCCTCCTTAGAAAAATTCGTCCTCGAATTTTGACTTAGGAAAGTAACTCATGTACTAAACAAGTGGAGATACTTTTTTCGCATGATTTCTTCAGACTCCCAAGTAGCTTCTTCGGTAGTTTGACTTCTCCATAGCACTTTTACTGATGGCACATCCTTGGAACATAACTTCTTCACTTGTCAATCTAGTTTAGTGGGATACTTTTTTCGCATGATTTCTTCAGACTCCCAAGTAGCTTCTTCGGTAGTTTGACTTCTCCATAGCACTTTTACTGATGGCACATCCTTGGAACGTAACTTCTTCACTTGTCAATCTAGTATAGCAATTGGCTTTTTCTCGTATGTCAAATCCTTGTCCAATTGGACATCTTGCGATGTGATTACGTGTAACGGATCAGCCATATACTTTTTTAACATCGAAACATGAAACACTGGGTGTACCATTGATAGATCAGGTGGACGGGCTAATCGATAGGCCACATTTCCCACACGCTCCAATATTTCAAAAGGACTGATATAGCGGGGACTTAGCTTACCTTTCTTTCCAAATCTAACCACACCTTTCGTAGGTGAAACCTTTAAAAACACATGGTCTCCAACAGCAACCTCTAATTCACGACGTCAATGATCCACATATTCTTTCTGTCTATTTTGAGTAGTAAAAGTTTGTCTCTAATCATAAGTACCTTATCCACCGTACAAAGCTTCAAATGGAGCTATCGGAATATTGGATTGGTAGCTATTATTATAAGAGAATTCAGCTAACGGTAGGTGTGGACTCCAATTACCTCTAAAATCCAAAACACAAGCCCGCAACATATCTTCCAAAATTTGTGTGGTTCTCTTAGACTGTCCATCGGTCTGATGATGAAATGCTGTACTCAGATTTAGTCGTGTTCCAAGGGCCTCTTGAAAGGCTCTCCAAAATTGATACGTGAATTGAGAACCTCGATCTGAGATGATAGACAAGGGTATTCTATGTAATTTCACAATCTTGTTCAAGTATAGTTGAGCATACTGAAACACATTATAACTTGCCTTTACAGGAAGGAAATGGGCAACTTTAGTCAATCAATCTACAATAACCTAGATAGAATTATAGCCTCGTGTAGTACGAGGCAGACCAGTCATGAAGTCCATAGCTATACCTTCCCACTTCCATTTTGGTATCTCAATCCATTGATATAATCTTGCAGGTTTCTGGTGCTCAGTCTTCACCTACTGATAGGTCAAACACCTAGATACAAACTTGGCCACATCTTTCTTCATCCCTTCCCACCAATACAATTGCCTTAAATCTTGGTACATCTTGGTAGAACTAGGGTGAATGTTGTACTTAGAATTATGTGCCTTCGTCAAAATGGTCTTTCATAAATCCTCAAATCTGGTACACACAATCGACCCCCACATCTCAATATCCCTTCACTATCAATCTAAAATTCAACACACTTTCCAACTCTAACCTTTTCTTTGAGTTTGCTTATTTTGACATCTTTCTCTTGACTTTCCTTAATATTCTCAATTAAAGATGGCTTCACAATTGATTGGGTAGTTAACTGTCCAGCATCTTCTACCTCCAATTGCATACTTTCACTTCCTAGACTGTGTAGAGCTGCAATCAATGGTCGTCTTATAGAAGTAATGTGAGCTAAACTTCCCATCGACTTTTTGCTCAGAGCATCAGCAACCACTTTTGCTTTTCCTAGATGGTACAAAATGGTACAGTCATAATCCTTCAGTAATTCCATCCACCATCGTTGTCGAAGATTCAGATCCTTCTATTTGAATAAATACTTTAAACTTTTATGATCAGTGAAAATCTCACACGGTTCTCCATATAAATAGTGCCTCCATATCTTGAGAGTAAAAACAACTACTGCAAGTTTTAAATCATGGGTGGGATAGTTTTGCTCATGTTTCTTAAGTTGTCTTGATGCATAAGCTATAACTCGCCCATGTTGCATCAGAACACATCCCAAACCTATTCGGGAGGCATCATAGTAAACAGAGAATCCTCCTGATCCTGAGGGCAAGGTCAATACTGGAGCAGAAATCAAACATTTCTTTAATTGTTGAAAACTCTCTTCACAAGCGTCAGACCACTAGAATTTAACATTCTTTTGTGTTAGCTTGGTCAGCGAAGCTACTATTTTTGATAAATTTTGCACAAAGTGTCGATAATACCCTGCTAAACCTAGAAAACTGCGAATCGTCGTGACAAAAGGTCTTGGCCACTGCTGAATAGCCTCAGCCTTATGATTGTCCATCGAAATCCCCTTTTTAGACACCACATGTTCGAGAAAAGCCACGTTGTGATGCCAAAAGTCGCATTTCAAAAACTTGGCATACAATCGATGATCTCTTAGGGTATGCAAGACCACCCGCAAATGTTGTTCGTGTTCCTCCTTACTTTTAGAATACACCAAAATATCGTTGATGAACACGATCATAGAAAGGCCCGGAACACTCAATTCATTAGATTCATAAAGGCAGTAAGGGCATTAGTTAACCCAAAAGACATCACCAAGAATTCGTAATATCTGTATCGGGTTCTAAAGGCAGTTTTGGGAATATCCGTTTCTTTAATTTTAAGTTGATGATATCCTGATCGGAGATCTATTTTAGAGAAACAAGTCGTCCCATACAATTGATCAAATAGGTCATCAATTCTTGGCAACGGGTACTTATTACGTATCGTCACTTTTTCTTCACAAACAACATTGGGGCTCCCCATGGAGATGTGTTGGGCCTGATGAAACCTTTATCCAAGAGTTCTTGTAGTTGCTCTTTTAACTCCTTAAGTTCAGCCGGAGCCATGCGAGAAGGAGGTATGGAGATTGGTTGAGTATCAGGTAATAGGTCAATACAAAACTCAATCTCCCTATCGAGAGGAAGGCCAGGAAGTTCTTCAGGAAATACGTCTGGGTACTCATTAACAATAGTTGTATTCTCTAAACAAGGCTCTTTAATTCGTGTATCCTTCATTGTAGCTAGAAGCCCTTGACATCCCTGACTAAGCAACTATCGGGCTTTCAAAAATTAAATAACAGGGGCAGGAGTCATAGTGTAGTCACCCTGATATACAAATAACTCAAAACTCATTGTCTTAAGATAACAATTTAGGGTGACATAGCATGAAGCTAACCAATCCATCCCGAAAATCACATCGAATTCTAGCATAGGCAAAATGATCAAATCAGCCATGAATTTCCTATTGACCATTTCAATCGAGCAAGACCTATGTATGTACATCACTCGAATAGATTTTCCGACTGGTGTTGCCACTAAGAAGGGATGCTCTAACAGTTTCGGTTGTTGATCAAAACAGTTTGAAAACCCCATAGATACATAAGAATAAGTAGACCCTGAATCAAACAAAACATAAGCTTCATGGAAGCATATAGAAACCGTACCTATAACTACGGCATTGGATATATCAGCATCTTATCGGGTCAGAGCATAAACTCGTGTTTGACCTCTACCCCGACCTCTTCCACTAGTTCCCCAACCCTAAGATCTTGACGACTTTCCCTAGTCTGTCCTAGAAATAGTGTTGCAGAACCTCCAGTCTGATTAGCTTCAGGTGGTAAAAAACACTCTCTAGCTATATGACCCTGTTGGCCACATCAATAACAAGCACCTACCACTGGGGCAGCTGCACGAGAAGTCTCTTGCATAATGGGACAGTCTCGAATCATATGGCCTTGCTTTCCACACTTAAAACAAGCCCCGGTCATCCGATGGCACTGTCCAAAATGGGCCTTTCCGCAGTTAGAGCAATGTAACGCTAATAGAGTAGGACCGTTGGATATAGCTGCACTAGCTGATGGGTGTCTGCTCGAGGAACCCTTATGCAAGAAGATCGGCGGTGACCACGGGATGATGACCCTTTATGTGAAGTGGTCTTGCTACCAAAATATTTGTCAGTTTTGGCCTTCTTTCTAGAGTCTTGAAATCTTGCTCGACTACCCCCAAGGACTCTACAGTGTGCGCAGCTTCCACTGCCCGAGCATAAGTGAATGTCCCCACATAGGAAGCTAAAGCCACTTGTAGGGGGCGTAATAATCCTTTCATGAATGTTGTAGCTCGTGTAACATCATCAGGGACAAGGATAGGAGCATACTAAGAGAGACGATTAAATTGTGCTTCATATTTAGACACTGTCATACTTGGCCTCTGTACCACTCTCTAGAATTCACCCGCCAACTCCACTTGTCGGCTGTTGGGCAGAAATCTACTAAGAAATGCAGGGTAAAATTCTTCCCATGTAATAGGAGCAGCATTTATTGGCCTTAAAGTCAACTCATGATCAAACCAGGATTGGGCCACCCCTTTAAGTCTAAAGGTTGCTAGCTCGACTCGTCGTGTACTAGGGCACCCCACAACTCGAAATATTTTATCAAAGCATCCATGAATGCATGTGGATCCTCTCTAGCATCTATGCCACAGAAAGTGGGAGGGTTTAATTGTAAGAAATCCCAGAAATATCCGTCAAATCCCATCTGCTGTTGCACTGGAGTAGGCATTTCTTTTTATTTTGTTTATTTATTTGTTAAGTTAAATGGTGCAATTAAATGGTAGAATGGCGTAATCTTGGGACCAATAATTAATCATCAACTTGAATTTTTTCTACTAATTATATAATTTGTAGAAATTAAAGTTTTAATTCACCAATTATTAAGTGAGGATTATAACTTAAACACAAAATCATTATAGGGTAAAGATGATAATTTAAACACGAAATCATTATGCAATTGAACACAGTATAGTGACTACTAGTTGTTGTTTTAATTTATTAATTATGCTCATAAGAATGCTAATTTAAAGGATTAATTTCATTGAACTCTCCAAAACTATTTTTCGAAAAATCACTTAATCTCTTAAATTACTGAAACACCATCTATCCCCCAATTTTAATAGTTTGTTAGTAGTAATTATTTAAAAATTACTGATGTCAACAATTATAGATTGTTGATATTAGCAATTATGTGATATGGCTAAGAGGTGTTAAATTGTTTGAATTTTCAGACCAAAATACCGCTCAGCTTTTTACAAATAGTTACAAGCTTATTTTTTATTCATTTTACACCCAATTACTATCTTCTCATATTTCATGGAAAGAGTTTCGCATTCACTGCTCAATCTCAACACAAAATGAAAGGTAGAATTGAAAAGCCAAAAATTTTCAAGGCCTGTTTGGTAATTTCATATATTCTAATTTTGTTGCATAATTCATATATAAAATTAAATATTAATAATTTATAAATTCACTTATTGCTGCATATACAGGTTATTAATTTTTTAAATTTAACTTATTTTAATGCATGAGCTAATAAACTTATAAGTCTAATTATGTCAACCTTTTTTTTTTCAAAGAGAAAATTTCAAAAGAAAAAACAATCAAGCATAAAATTGCATACATCAAGGAAGGTTCTTATTTAACTTATTTACAACTATGCTATTAGGCAGCTCTCCGACTCCTCTTCTTCTTTATTTTCCAAAACTTCTTCTCCGCCATTGACAAGCTCTCAAACCCATGAATTTATTTCGACATTGTCTCTGCCCCTTGCTTTTTGACATAGGCCAAGTTTGAGCTCAGCCACACACCAGTCTCGGCATTGTCATCATGTGGCTTCTGCCCTGCTCTAGTGCCGGTGGGTGACAGGTGACGACAGGTCTCGTGGCCGGAAGACTTCCTTCTTCATTTTATTTATTTATTTTTTTAGTAAAATTACTTACTTTTCACCAGATTTAATTAAACAATGTTCAACTTTATTTTTATTATTAAAAAACAATTTCTCTTTTAATTATCTAACAATTTTGTAATTCTAAAAGATTACAAGAGTTACCCAATTTTACATGTTTTTGTTACCATCTGATTAAAATTTAAATATTAGTTAATTTACTTGAATTTTTAAAATTTCTTATTTTAATTTTTAAAAAATTTTTTTTGATAATTTAGTTTTATTTTTTAAAAAAAATATATATTTTTATTTTATTATTTCTTTGATTTGATTTTAAATGTTGAAATAAAAACATTTCCCTTTGATATCAAATTACATTTCCAATCATTAGCTAAAAGTTTCTGTTAAATTGGAAGAAGGAATAAAGTACTCATCAATTAGGAAGGCCAATCGAGAAGGGGAAGGGAGAACGGGCAAGAGCTACACATCAATCAGCACCTTGTTGATTGGAAAAAGGGAAGGGCCAATTGAGGAAAGGGAAGGGGAAAGGACGATTGGGAAGGGGGAATGGGCCAAGGTTGCACATCAACTGATGTTTTGCCAATCAAGTATGGGGAAGGAGGCTATGCCAGATCGATTGGCCCCTCATAGACCAAGAAGGGGGAAGGGTTGATTAGGAAAGGGGAAGGGGGAAGGAGAAGGAATAAGGGACCGCAGATTATATTTATCAAGGACTGGCAAAGATAGTGTTGAAAGAAGGAAGGAGAAGACAAAGACTAGCAAGAATGGTGATGGAAGAAGCAAGGAGAAGACAAGTAAGAGAGATACAAGGGCAATATTTTCCTAATAAAAAAAACAATGTAGAGGTATAATAGTTTCATCTCATGGCACAAGTGTAATAAAATTATCTTGACAGAGGAGGATAAGGTAGGATAAAAGAATTACCCAAATTTGTCCAAATATTTAATCATGCCAATCAAAATGTGGGAGAATGGGTGATAAGTAAGTTATCACCCCATTCGATCAGGCCTTAATTGTACTACTTGCTCTAATGATGAAATGACTCGAGATAATTGAAAATATCTCAAGAAGCTAATTCTTGTACAAGCCTGTCTGGTAAGAAAAGTTGGCTTTTATAATTCCGCTGCTTGCTTTCATAATAGGGCCAAAACTTGAAGCTCAATTTTGCACAAGGAACAAAATTTGATAACTTTATTTATATATTATTGTTAAATTATAAAATTTAATATAAATAATTATGCAATTAAATAATTATTTACAAGAACTATGTTAAGAATTAAACTGAATGTGTACATATAAGGAGTTAAACTATGCGGCTTTTTTTATACTAATATTATTTTTTTATTTACCAATATGTGATAATTTTAAATTATTTTCTGAAATATGATCAAAATTTTTTGCATTGGAAAAACTGACTTACTGACTTAAATTCTGATGTATTTTTTTACTTTTTATATTTTTGTACAAAGGAGAGTCAGTTTCTAAAGACTAGGCTCCAATAAGGGAGTTGATTCCCTCCGAACTTGTTAGATAATTAAATTTGATTTTGCCCATGTAATATTTTTGGACTTAGTTTTTGAGCCTTACATAAATTAGCCAAATTGGAGCCCATGAGCCCGACTTCTAAAAACCTTTTGATCTAAAATAATCTTGAAAAAATATCTAGATATTTTAGAAAGGAGATAGATATTTTGGTGAAGAATTCTAGAGAAAAAATTGTAGTCATAGGATGATAAATGTGTTGGTACAATCCTAGCTATTCATTGTGGAGGTGCCACTAGTATAAATAGGGGTAAGTCTTTCCATTTTATATCAAGCCAAATTTAAAATCAATAAATAGTTCTCTTGTGTATTACTCTCCCTTTCTAAAAATCCTATTCTCCTAAATATCTCATAGTTTGTAAAAATACCCACTTCTAACATAGTGGTATCAGAGTTCTTAGTCATGAGGAGTAATGGCATGGCTTCCTTCCAGGTCCCTATGCTCAATATAAGCAACTACGACAATTGGAGCATCAAGATGAAGGCTCTCCTTTGAGCACATGACATTTGGGAGATTGTGGACAAAAGCTATGATGAGCCAAAAGATGAGGCATCACTATCCCAACAATAAAGGATAGTTTAAGAGATTTAAGAAAGAGAGACAAGAAAGCTCTCTTCCTCATCTATCAAGCATTAGATGATGATGGTTTTGAGAAGATATTAAGTGCAATATCAGCCAAGGAGGCATGGGAAAAGCTCCAAACCTCTTGCAAAGGAGTAGAGCAAGTGAAAAGGGTACATCTCCAAACACTAAGAGGTGAATTTGAAGTTTTACATATGAAAAAGTCCGAGTCTATTTCCAACTACTTCTCTAAAGTCTTGGCTATTTCCAATCAAATGAAAAAAAATGGTGAAAAGTTAGAAGATGTAAAAATAATGGAGAAAACATTACGTTCATTAGATCCTAGATATGAACATACAGTTGTGACAATTGAAGAAACAAAAGACTTGGAGAAGATGACTATTGATCAATTAATGGGATCTTTGCAAGCATACAAAGAAAAGCATAGGAAGAAACAAGATATTGTGGAACAACTCCTTAAGACGCAAGTCCACTCGAAGGAGAAGGAAAAAAGCCTTGACAATGAACGTACTCAACATGGAAAAGGTCATGGTCAAGGACGAGGACGAGAATATGGACATGGAAATTTCAACAATAGTAGAGATAAAAGAGAAAGTTCAACAAGAAGACTAGGAAACAACGACTCAAGATATGAAAAATCTCAAATTAAATGTTTTAATTGTCAAAAGTTTGATTATTATGCTTCAGAATGCAAAGCTCTTAAAAAAAGTAGAAGAAAAGGTTAATTATGTTAAAGACAAGAATCAAGAAGAAGCCACTTTATTAATAGCATATAAAGGAGATAATGAAGGACAAGACAACGTATATTACCTTGACACTGGTGCAAGTAACCATATGTGTGGAAGAGAAAACATATTCGTGGAGCTTAATGAGTCAGTGAGTGGCAATGTCTCCTCTGGTGATGAGTCAAAGATTCTGGTAAAAGATAAATGTAAGATTCTGATCCGCTTGAAGAATGGAGAACATCAATTTATTTCTAATGTTTACTAGATGCCCAACATGAAAAATAATATCATGAGTATTGGACAACTTTTAGAGAAAGACTATAATATTCATATGAAAGATTATAGTCTAACTCTAAGAGATGGGGAAAATAATTTAATCACTAAAGTGCCAATGTCAAAAAATAGAATGTTCGTGCTAAAAATTCAAAATGAAGTTGCAAAATGTCTCAAAGCTTGTTACAAACATACATCTTGGTTTTGTCATCTTCAATTTGGGCACTTAAATTTTGGTGGATTAGATTTGTTGTCAAAGAAAGAGATGGTGAGAGGATTACCATCTATTATACACTCCGATCAACTTTGGGAAGGACGTTTACTTGGAAAACAATTTCAAAAGAGTTTTCCAAAAAAATCAAACTCAAAAGCACAAAAGCCTCTTGAACTCATACACACCGATGTTTGTAGATCAATCAAGCCAAGCTTCCTTGGTAAGAGTAACTATTTCCTTCTATTTATTGATGACTGTTCAAGAAAAACTTGGGTTTATTTCTTGAAACAAAAATCATAAGTCTTTTGAGTTTTCAAGAAGTTTAAAGCAGCTGTGAAGAAAAAAAGTGGATGAGAAATCAAGACCATGAGATCTAATCGAGGAGGAGAATTTACTTTCCAAGAGTTTCAAGAATTTTGCGAAGTAAATGGAATTCGACGTCCTCTTACCACTCTTAGATCCCCCCCAGCAGAATGGAGTAGCAAAAAGAAAGAGTAGAACAATTCTTGACATGGCACGAAGCATGCTCAAGAGTAAGCAACTGCCAAAAGAATTTTGGGCTGAAATAGTGGCATGTGCAATATACTTGTCCAACCGCTCGCCAACTAGAAGTGTGTGAGGAAAAACACCGCAAGAAGCCTAGAGCGAGAGAAAGCCAAGAATTTCTCATCTAAAAGTGTTTGAAAGCATAGCATATGCTCATGTACGAGATGAGGCACGAACAAAGCTTGATGATAAAAGTAAGAAGTTTATCTTCATCGGGTATGACCCAAACTCTAAAGCTTATAAACTGCACAATCCAAGTACAGGAAAAATTATAATAAGTCGAGACAGGGAATTTGATGAAGAAAGTGAATGGGATTTTGGAATGAAAAAAGATTTCAATTTCTTTCCTCAATTTGAAGAAAGTGAGCAGTCACTAGTGGAGCAACTAGGAGAATGCCAGCAAGACCATGCAGCACCACCCACCTCGCCAACAACAACAATTTGCAACAGAGATTCACCATTATTATTTCTAAATGAAAGAGATGTAGATTGCACAAGAAATTACAAGATGTTTATGAGGCGATTGAGAGACTTGATAATCTAACTCTAGTTTGCCTCTATACTTACTGTGAACTAGTTAATTTTCAAGAAGCTGCACAAGAAGAGAAGTGGCAAGATGCAATGGATGAAGAAATCGAATCTATCGAGAAGAATGATACGTGGGAACTCACTTCGCTTCTAGATGGACACAAGGCGATCAGTGTCAAGTGGGTATATAAGATAAAGAGAAATGCCAAGGGAGAGATTGAAAAACACAAAGCAAGATTAGTCACAAAAGGATACAACCAAAAAGCAGGCATTGACTATGATAAGGTATTTGTTCCCATTGCTCGCTTGAAAACTGTGAGGCTAATCATTTCTTTAGCAGCCCAAAATTAATAGAAAATTCATCAAATGGACATAAAGTCTGCATTCTTGAATGGAGTACTTGAAGAAGAAGTATATATCGAGTAACCATTGGGCTATATAGTGAAGGGACAAGAAGACAAGGTCCTCAAGTTAGAACAGCTCTCTACGAGTTAAAACAAGCACCAAGGGCATGGAACAGCCGGATTAATAAGTTTTTCCCAGAATCTGGTTTCAACAAATGTTCCTATGAACATGCTTTGTACAAGAAAGTGGAAGGAAATATCTTGATCATATGCCTGTATGTTGATGATTTAATCTTCACTGGAAACAACCCAAGAATGGTTGACAACTTCAAGAAAGTTATGAAGGAAGAGTTCGAGATGACAGATATTGGGCTAATGGCATATTACCTTGGTATTGAGGTCAAATAATAGGAAAATGAAATTTTCATCTCATAAGAAAGTTATATAAAAGAGATCCTCAAGAAATTCAAGATGGATAGATGTAAGCCAATTAACACACCAATGGAATGCAAGATCAAATTATCTTAGTGTAAAGATGGAGAAAGCATGGATCTAACATTTTTTTAAAGTTTGGTTGAGAATTTACGCTACCTAACTTGTACAAGACCTAACATAATGTATGCTATGGGATTGGTTAGTCGTTACATGGAGAGTCCAACCACTACGCATTTGAAAACTGCCAAAATAATTCTTCGATATCTCAAAGTTACAATCAATTTTGGCCTTTTATATTCTTTTTCTAATAATTACAAGTTTGTTAGATATAGTGACAACGATGGGGGAGGAGATATAGATGATCGAAAAGGCACTAGCAGATTTGTGTTTTTCATGAGAGATATCGTATTCACATGAATGTCAAAGAAGCAACCTATTGTCACTCTGTCTACCTACGAAGCTGAATATGTGGCAGTTACATCATGTGTCTGTCATGCAATTTGGTTGAGAAATTTGTTGAAAGAGCCAAACATGACACAAGATGAGCCAACGAAAATTTATGTTGACAACAAGTCGGGCATCGCCTTGACGAAGAATCCTGTCTTTCATGATCAAAGCAAACACATCGACACGCACTATCATTTTATAAAAGAGTGCATCACAAAGAGGAATGTACAAGTTGAATATGTGAAATCTCAAGATCAAGTTGCTAACATATGTACAAAGCAATTAAAGTACCAAGACTTCATCAAAATGAGAAACTTGCTTGGAATGACAAATCAAGTTTAAGGGGGTGTGATAGATAATTAAACTTGATTTGGCCCATGTAATATTTTTAGACTTAGTTTTTGGGCCTTACATAAATTAGTCAAATTGGAGCCTATGAGCCCAACTTCTAGAAATCTTTTAATCTAAAATAATCTTGAGAAAATATATAAATATTTTAGAAATGAGATAGATATTTTGGTGGAAAATTCTAGAAAAAAAATTGTAGTCATATGATGATAAATGTATTTGCACAATTCTAGCCATTTATTATGGATGTACCACTAGTGTAAATAGAGGTGAGTTTTTCCATTTTGTATCAAGCTAAATTTGAGAATTAATAAAAACTCCTCTTATATACTACTCTTCCTTTCTAAAAATCCTTTCATCTCAAATATTTCATAACTTATAAAAATACTCACTTCCAACAAAATCAACTTCGTTAAACCAATCTTTTTTTTTTCATACATCCACTCTTGTACACACATGTGCGCGTGCGCGTAAAAAAAAATGGAATCCCACGATATTTTACTTTCTTCTTGGACTCTAAATCCCACAACTTGAACATCACCTATTAGATGGTGACTAGACTAGTTGAGATATATTTTCTACATCCTGACGATGTGCACATTGTCGCCTATCATTGGAACTGGCTCTTGTTGTTCAAATGCGTACTCCAAGTGTCCCATGTAGAGATGATGTGGCCTTGCACTGGATGAAGGACCCACCTCTTGTTGTTGTGCTTGTTAAGGAGAGGGACCACTGCCAAGTGTTTGAAGATGTGCCACATCCTAAGTGATAGATTTTGGGGGTGTATATATTTCCGCTGAAAAAGTTATTGAAAAAATATTAAATTAAGATTGTTTTAGAGAAGTCGTTTTACAGGAATTGACTTTTCCTTGGGGAAGGGGAGAGTTGATCCCTGCAATTGACTCTTGTTAAAAAAAAATAATAATAAAAGAATTCAAATCGAGAAGTCGCTTCTACTTCAATGACTCTGAAATGCATAAAATTTGGATTACATTTTTGTAAATAATTAAAAATTATCATATTTTGATAAATACAAAAAACAATATTAATATAAAAAGTCAAAATTATGCACACACGTATTCGAATTACGTATGCATAAATCACTCATTTTAGCCTTTCGAAGCAAATATTCATTTGACTTAATTAAAAACCCATCTAATTAGAAAAACCCAGTCTACATTTAACCCATGTATGTCATGGAAAGGAGGAAATGAGAGAGAGCTTTAAACTCTTTGATAAAAAAGAAAAAACTATTTTCTATTTATTTTTTATTTTTTTGTTCATTCACAAAATTATGTTTATTATAATTTATAGATTGTTATTTTCATTATAACTGGTTTAAATGGAAATCATGCACGTATTATGAGGATGTAATATTTGTGCCGATTTCCTTGCTAAATAAAAATATATTTTAAAGAAAAAAATTAGGGTCATGGGAGCAAACGCGCTAGTCAAAACAGGCTGCAGTGTTGCCTTGCTGGGTTTAATGACCAATAAAGCTCAAAGCCCTAGGAATCTATCTTCCAGCCACCTCAACGGGCTTGTGGGTCAGAACTAATAACTGAAAACTTGATATCTAAGTTACGAGATTACCCTTGGACAGCCCAGAAAATTACATGGTGTGTGTGTGTGCGTGTGTGCGTGTGTGTGTGTAGGTCAGAAACATGGGTTTTGCACATAGATGAACCAAAAGCCGGAGTATGTCATGGCTTCTAAGCCCGCTTCTCGCTGTATGTGGCAAGCAGATTGTGGGTTTCTTTAGAATGACCTTATTGTGGCTTTGGGCTTAAAAGTCTATTAACCTTTGGTTTGCCGACACTCGACAACATAGTTTAGTTCAATTAATGATAATATAGTGAATTAGAATCTAATTTTTATCAAAGTGATATAACACTAATGAGTTTATCTTCGACCCTTAGCCCTCTTTCTCAATTTTTAACTTAAGTTTCTGACTAGTTTAATAGATTTTTGCAGGAGCTTTTAAGAAGTCGGCTCTTAACCCCCTTTCTTCACTCTTTTAAGTTTTTAACTAGTTTAATAGATGTTTGCAGGAGCTTTTAAGAAGCTGATTGAGAATTTTCAATGCAAGCAAGTGGTTCTAGGATGTTTAAGAATCTGGTTCCGACTTGTACTTCTACTTTTTTAAGTTAATAAAATTTGAAGTAGAAAAATTATTTACGAAGCCAGGGTGGGTTCCTTTCACTTTGGATAGCAGCTTGAAAAATAATCAGAGACTAATTTGTAGATGTCATGACAGTTTTGAAAGAAGCAGTCTGGCCGACTGGATTTCATGACAGTGGGTGGCCATCGGGTTAGGGCGCTCTAGAGAAAGGAAGTCTTTGGTTGGGAGGCGAGAGAAAAGGGGGCCACAGGGAGGGAGGGGGGGAGGGAAAAAAAAAAAAAAAAAAAAAAGGAAAGAAAGGAAAGTCAGAAAGTTTTGGATTTTTTAAGACTAATTTGCATTTTAAACTCCAAAATAGGAGATTTTTGTATTTGCACTCAAAAAATTTAAATTTGGCACTTTGCACCTCAAAAATAAGGATTTTTTAGCATTTTGTACCTCAAAAATAAGAGTTTTTAGCATTTTGCACCCCAAAATTTTAAATTTGACATTTTGCACCCCAAAAGTTTTAATTTGGCTCCAAACCTTCCAAAATTACAAAAAGTGCACCATATATTTGATTGCTCATTAAAACTAAAGATAAATTTGAAATTTCATATAAATGAAGAGTAAAAATATTATAAAAGATTTAAACCTTCATTTTTTTTGTTATTTTACTCTATTTAATAAGTTCTACTCTATTTATACACACCTTAATAACATGTAAAAGATTAAAATATTTAGTACTGTTCAAAATTTTAAAATTAAAAATAAAGCTTTGATAAAAAAATAAAAAAAAATATTTGAAAAGGTTATTTTAGTTTTTTAATTTAAAAACTAAAAATCTTATTTGTTACAATTAAGAACTAATAATTATTTTCTGTATGAAATACTAAATAAATTAAGAATTACAATAGTTATTTCAAAATTAATGTTTTCAATTAGAATTTAAACCAAGTAAACTAACTTTTTTAAATGCATATAGGATGTAAATTTTTCACATATTCAAAATTTTAAAACTAAAAATAAAATTTTGATAAAAAATATAAAAAAAATATTTGAAGTGACTTTTTTATTTCTTAATTTATCTAGATATTTTATACAAATAATTATTTTTAGTAGGTATTATAATTCTTAATTTGTCAAGTATTTTATACAGAAATAATTATTAGTTCTTAATTTGCAACATATTAAGATTTTTAGTTTTTAAATTAAGAACTAAAATAGCCACTTCAAATATTTGTTTATATTTTTTATCAAAACTTTATTTTAGTTTTAAAATTTAAAATTTTGAACAATACCAAATTTTTTATTTTTTTATATGCTGTTAATATGTATATAAATTGAGTAAAAGTTTATTAAATAGAGTGAAAATAATAAAAAAAATGAAGGGTTCAAATCCTTTATGATCATTTTATTATTCATTTATATGAAATTCCAAATTTACCTTTAGTTCTTAATTTATCTAGTATTTATATACATAAATAATTATTAGTTCTTAACTGTAGCAAATTAAGATTTTTAGTTTTTAAATTAAAAACTAAAATAACCTCTTCAAATATTTTTTTATATTTTTTATCAAAATTTATTTTTAGTTTTATAATTTTGAATAGTATCAAATATTTTAATCTTTTACATGCCATTAATGTGTGTATAAATTGAGTAGAAATTTATTAAATAGAGTGAAAATAACAAAAAAATAAAGGTTTAAGTTTTTTATAGTATTTTTACTCTTAATTTACGTGAAATTTCAAATTTACCTCTAGTTTTAGTGAGCAATTAAAGATATGGTGAATTTTTTGTAATTTTGGTAGGTTTTTGGGTCAAATTTAAAATTTTGGAGTGCAAATGTAAAAAAACCTCTATTTTTGGTGTGCAAAATATCAAATTTAAAATTTTAGGGTTGTAAAGTATTAAAAACTCTTTTTTTTGGGGTGCAAAGTGCCATATTTTAAATTTTGGGGTGCAAAGCGCAAAAAACTCCCTATTTTGGGGGTGCAAAATGCAAAATAGTCATTTTTTAAAGTTAAAATCGCTTCGCAAGCCAACAATCATTTTAAATCATTTTTAATAAATTGGTCAAAATTAACTAATTTTATCAGATTATGACTGATTTTTGACCGATTGTAATTCTAATTAAGAAGTCTTATCTGAATTGTTAACTATATCGGTCATGATTGAACTGACTTAACTGGTCGATCTAATCTGGATTTTAAAACACCACTGTCGTCTCTAGTTCCCCCCAAATTCTATATTAGTCCGCATAATTTAATTTATAATATATTTAGTCTCAAAATTTTAACAAGTTTAATGGATTTAGTTTTAAATAATTTCTTAATTTTCCCCAAAATAGGCTTTTTAGTCTCTCTCTTTGTTCTTAGTATTTAACTTCATTGCAATTTAGAAACTGTTGTTTACTAAACCATCATCTGAGGGCATCAACTCGTGCAAATTAAAAATAGGATTTCTTGTGTTTAAAACTTTGAGATTTCTAATAGTAAAACTAAATAAAAACCAACTATATGAATCTTTGGGTTGAATGTGCTATGGTAGAATTAGAGGGACCAAAATTAAAATTGGATAAAACTATGGTAATCAAAAGCATAATTTACCATAATTTATATGAGTTAGATTTTTAGGGGCTGTGTGGTTAAATTCAAAAACTCTTGAAAAATTACGGGTTATGTTTGAAAATATAAAACTATTTAAATATACATTCCTTTATGTCATGAAAGAGAAATAAAGAAAGGAAGTCAGACCTTCTAGACATCCATTAAAACTATAAAATAAAAACTAAGTTATGGCTAAAGGAGATCCATTTGAATAAGTTTAAAGTTTGTTTCTAAACAAAGAAAATTCTTTTCAGAATGGGTCAAAACGGCCAAGAGAAAATCAACATTGAATTAGCAATATATAATTTTTTCCCAAGCTAGGAATGAGCACTCGTATACTTCGGAGTTGTTTCGCACCATATTGGCAGGTAAAAGTGCACTTGTCATTATAATATTTTATTCTAAATTTCTAACTCAGAAAATTCTATATTATACTTCTTCGGTTAATATGAAGCCGTGGTGTCCACTCTTTTAGAGAAGCTCCCGCACACATGCTACTTAAGCTAATTGATTATTTGACGCGAATTTATTTGTACGTGTTTTTAATATTGTTTAAATTAATATTAAATAATGATATACAGATATTAAAGTTATTATCTTATTATACCAGTTTTTAATATCAAATATATAAGAAAATTTATAGTTACATTTTTTCTTATAAAATTTCAGTTTTTAAGCAATTCTTGCGGGGTCGCACGTGCATGGGAGACGTGAGAACCATTATTAAAAATTTGGAATTTAAATTATAATAATTAAATTTAAAGAAATAAATTATACCCACGTAAAATAATAAGTATATATGATAAAGATTCAATGTTTTGTGGTATATAGGAGTAGCTAGTGTCAAGTAAATCTATCAATAAGTTAGATTTATATTCATAATCAGCTGAATTTAAATTCAAATCTAATTTAACTATATTTATATCCAAAATTCAATATAGAATTATATAGGTTTTGTGTTTGTTAAACCATATCTAATCTGATAAATAATTCGAAATCCAATAAAAAATTTCAATCCAATTAGAAAATAATATTCCATTACATTTAGATCTCTCAACTTTATTTTATAAATCATATTGTCTATTGCCAATATTTTCTAACTTTCTCAATTTAGTCCCTAAAATTTTGAATTTATTTATATTATATATAAAATTATTAATTTAATAACAAATTATGCTAAAAATTCATATTTGGATCCTTAACCGATCGAATTGATTAATTACATATCGGATCCACTTATTCAAATTACAGATATTTATAATCAAATTTGATCTATGATATTTTAATCATATTAAAATCCTAAATTTGGATCAAATTAGAATTAAAAATCTAATTCATTGATAGTCCTAGTATCACAGTTTCATATCAAACAAACAAATAGACAAAATTAGGAGATAAATAATTATGCTACACACTTTACTAAATTAATCTTTTAAAAAGAGTAATGAGTTGTGATAGGTTATGATGGTAAGAATAAGTGGATAGAACTAAAAATTTATTTGATCTTTTAGTATCTATTACATCAGTATCAATATCAATATCAATATTTAGTACTGATCCAATAAATGGTCACTAATTAACCACTATAAGCCAGTCTCTCTAGCATCAAACATAAAAAACTTCAACAATTGGTCATGCATTGCTAAGTTGACCAGCCAAATGGGCAAAGGGAGACCAGCTCTAGAGTCAAAGATGGCAAGTGGGAAAGTGCCTTTATTCACATGGTTGGCACCCCAAGATGATAAAGAATGAAGAATAAGGTATAATTGTATATATAGAGGTCCCCAACCCTAAACTTGTCTATTAATTAGGGTTAGAAAAGATTGAATGGAAACAAAAAGGTCAAAAAGTGTTTGAAACTTAGTACAATAATACCATTTACTTATGTGCAGTTTTAGCTGGCAGTCCTCTTTAATTTATAATAATGAAGTTTTCAAAGTACAAGGTTTTATTTAATAATTTAAATTTATTAAAAAATATAAATCCGCGGTGATAAAGGATATAAATACTAATAATTGCAAATGATTTAAAAAACTAAAGCACATATATGTATTTGTTCCCACGCAATTATACATTTTGTCCCTGTAATATCCTCAAATTTCAATTTGATCACTTAAGTTTGTATTGTAAAACACATCTATTTCAATTTTTTGAAAGAATTGTAATACATTTGGCTTTAAAATTTAACTAGCTTTTTAGGTGAAAATTTCTAATTTCTTTTCTAAATCAACTCGCTAACCGACCCTTTTATCAAATTTGTCTTATTATAGTTAAGTATTATTTTTAATAAACTTGTAAATCTTCTTACAATTTTATTATCTACATGGATATCAGGTTTTTTATGTATAAATATTAAATGTTTTTCTAAAAAATTAGACAAGGATAAAGTATGTTACATTTTTAAAGTGATAAAATCATTTTGCCCAATTGAATTTTATTCTTTATCTTATTTACCTCTTAAACTATTCAATATACTATTTATCTTGTATGGAGACTAATATTGTTAAAAACCAATATGTAATAAAAAAGGGTAGGGAAAATAACAAAATTGTTTGCAATCTATTCACTCACATGACCATTCAATGATTTCGTGTTGATCATTCTCTCTTTTTAAGTGATTTGTTCACTAATTGGTGAACGGGGAATGACAACTTTGTTATAGGTTTTATGAATGGTAACCTATTATTTAGTTAATTTGCACAAATAGTCTAAATTTATTTTGTAAAAATTTAGTGATGTTTTAATTTAATATCTCAAGTTAAAAACATTTGATAATATTTATTATTAATTTTTAAATATTAATTTTATTTTTTAAAATTTTAATAATTAACTATTTTAATATTAATATTTTAAAATTGGAGAAATCAAGGGATAAATATAATAGCTGGCTTAATAGCATTAATCTCTAATAAGGTAAATAATACATTATATTATTTAAGGATTAAACAAGATAGAGATAAAAGTTTAAGAGGGTTAAAATGATTTTTGTCTTTTATAAAATTTTAAAATATAATGTGCTAAAATTAAATTAAAAAATTATAGAGACAAAATTGAATTTGAATGCAAGAACCATGAGGATAGTGTAACATACTCATTACAATATCTGAAAATTTGAGTCACGATTTAAGAATTTCATCACATCTAGCTATGACCATTTAATAAATAAATAAAATATAATTATTTTGTAGGTGGGAAATTCGTATAATCTAATAAAGGACCATATATTAATTAAATAATGAATTAGTGAAATAATATATTTTGGAATACATAGGTTTGTGGGGATGGCAAATATGTTAGAAAGTAGAGGTCAAGGGTTGGAGAAAGACCAAGTAGTTGAAGGATGATTCGCCGGTTTATTAGATGTTATACTTAACATTTAAGTTTCTCTTCATCTTCATAGGCTATTTTTGATGATAAGAAATTCCAATGGCCAACATTGACAACAGAACTAAACCACGGCATGCCGAGTGGCTTTTTTATTTTCTTTTTCTTTTGCAAATTTAATTTTAATTAACAAAAATTTTTATATAGAAAAATGGGCTGATAAATAGAGTATATATATATATATATATAAGTCCAATGGCCCACCAAAGAAAACATTCACATAGTCAATTGACAATTGTGCCTTAAAAAATCTATGATAATTATATAGTATCTATATATCTGATTCGCTATGTTGACAATGTTGGGCAATGGGGTTTGGTAAAGCATGAATTAGTGCTATAATTATTAGAATTGAACCGATTATCTGGTTGAGTGCATGAACCCATATATTCAAACATTTAATACTGTTTACATTTATTTAGAGAGAGAATTATAAATACATATAGGAAAAAAAACATTAAAATCACTCTAATTCTCAAAAAAACAACTACAAGTACTTGTAATTGATATTAGATTCTAATCAGTGAATTAATCAGTATCAAAAGTTTTGTTGATACTAATTTAATGAATATTAGAACATTGATTCAATGAGTTTAGACTCTACTTTAAATGATCCTTATTATTTTAAGTAACCAATGGAAAATTTCTATAAATCAATAGTCATATTATATTCATTATATCAATAACTTATTAATTTAATAAATAATTAAGATCATGAGTCAGTAGTCTTAATATGCATTATATCAATATAGTATGAACAAACAGCATTTAGTTTGAAAATGATTTTAATTACTTTGAGCAGCGAATGGGAAAAGAGAGAACCCAAGGCAGAAGTTCATGCCCTAGATTCCTATGTGGCACATGGCTAGTTTCGTAGGGTGAATAAATAAGTACGTTCAAAATATTTAGTAAATGAAATGTTAGCATTTGATTGCACAAATTAACGTGTGGGGAATATTGTTTTGTTCACTTTGGAACTCCCACATGAAAGCAATGATGAAGAATGAGGATAATTTACAAAGGACTAAATGCATAAGTGGGTGTAAGCTGGAAGTTCATCATCACTAACTTCCTAAGCTCAAACAAAACCATCTGTCTATTCCTAGCAAGCATGCCAGATATAATAATTTATAAACAGCAAGAAATATAATTATATACACGCACATATACGCTTACATGTATGTAATTATATATGGTTTCTAGCTACCACAAGGCAACACAAAGAAATTAAAAGCATTTATCAAATACAAATTCGTGTTTTTGAGAGGAAATTATAAACCCAGGGGGGGGGTGGGGGAAAGAAGAGAGAAGTGCTAAAACCAGTCCTTGTACAAAGTATTTGAAAAAAACCATCTGTTGAATTAGATTTTCTGCAAGGCTTCAAGTTTGGAAAGGATCACTGTCCTTAAAGACTCTTTTGTCCTTTTTTACTGCTATGCAAAAGGAAAATCCCAAATGAATATTAGGGTTTTATACAGCCAAATACATACAGCAGGTTTCATAATTGTCAGACTTGTATCGAGTTTTGTGCAGCAAAGGATGCATCTGGTAAGATGATGAGAGTGAATGGCGTATATCTTAGATTTTATTACTTGGCCTTTGAATAATTGGGTGTTTGTCTATTAAAAAGTTACACTGTCACAACATAACTAAACAACTGCTAATTGAATGAAATGTGTGGTAGTTTATGACTAATAAAAAATGATATATTTGTTAAATAATTTTTAAATAATATATAATGAAAAGGGGATTAATTAAATTCGGTTGTAAGTTTCAAAAATTTACACCAAATCTTAACACGTTAATTTGATCAAATTAATAAATGAGATTAATTAAAGAAAGATAACTGTAAATTGTTTTTGAAAATTGTTATAAAAACAGCTATAATTAATTTTGTCGTTGAATTTAACCAAATCAACGGTATAAAATTTAAAACAAATTTTTTAAACTTATACTAGTGTCAATTGATCCTTACTTAAACTATTATATATATATAGAACACACTTAATATCAATTGGTACTACACAATAAATTTTAGTATAACCGAATTTATATATTATATAATAAATGGGTACCAACTTTTTATTCTCAAATTTTTCTTTCACCAATGGATGTGAGATTAATTTGAGTAATTGCACTCTAACACCTAATATATTGGTATTAGAAAATATGCCTTTTAACACGGTTTGGAGGAGAGAAGAACACGAAGACATTTATGGTTAGAAAAGAGCAGCTCATAAGTTATATGGTAAAATTGGGAAGTAAGTGGATATATATATATATATATATATTTTACTTTGGTACAAGTCAATTTTCTTCTTCTCCTAAACGGTTCACGAATCACAAGCTATTAATGATTTTGACGGCTACTACACTTTAACGAGTTAATGAATTACAAGTAGCTGTTTACCAGTCGCTCATGACTTAACTATTTTAATTCCAACTAGGCGGAATTATGATTGACAAAAGAAAGCAACTTTAATCATTTAAATTAAGTCATTTCCGAGACATTAAAGCCAAGGAACAAGAAGCCAATTAAACATAGAAAAAGCAGTCTTAAGACCTTAAGGAACTAGAATAGTGGCTTCCACATCGGGTGCCCAGATCAGAACCCAGTTGGGTGGGTTCTGTATATCCTAGTGCTAATGCTGTCCATACCACGTCCCATTAGCCAATTCTGTTATCCCAAAACAAAACAAAAATAACTTTCCATAATTCTCCAATTTTTATTAAGTGAAAAACGAAATAAGGTAAGTGTACAAAGATGACCAAACTTAGATTTTACCAAATCATGTTTATAAAAAGTTCAAATTGCAATCGTAGGTTTGAATTTTCTGAGGTTAACCGTGTGGATGTACAAATGCAATCAAACTTACTAGGGTTTTAATTATCCCACATCGGTATTCATAATGGTGTCAAGTATATAAAATTTTAATACAATGGTGAATAAACGAGTACGATGTTTGTATACAAGAATCAATAGACAAATTTCCAATGTGAAGATGACCAAGAAGTATGGACTCCCTTTCTTTTTTCAAATTTGGTTGGCCACAAATCCATGACATCATGCACCCTACTTGAGTTTATATAATCTAGTTTCCCACTTTGGCTTTCTGCAGTTCTCACCATGTCTTGTATTATAAAAGTGGAGTAATGTAACTCGATCCTACGCCCTCATGCATAACTTCCTTCTGCAATGGACTCAAAGGAACTAGAGTTTTTTTTCTCCACTTCCCTCTGCTCCTCCAGGTAAATGAAGCCCCTTCTCTCTCTCTCTCTCTCTCTCTCTCTCTCTCTCTCTCTCTCTCTCTCTCTCTCTCTCTCTCTCTCTCTCTCTCTCTCTCTCTCTCTCTCACACTCTCTCACACACACACACACACACACACACACACACACCCACCATTTATATGGGTTTTTGCATGGAACTCGCAGAAACATCCTTACTTACTGTCTTCGGTGCAATTGGAATTGCAGAGATTTCAATCTTATTTGTTGTCTACTTGAAGTATATCAATTCTGTGCACTTACATATGGAGAAAATTTTTTTAAATTTTGGAAGAGGGAAAGCCATATGTGGAGGACTAGTCTAGGCCTCCCGGTTCTAGGATGAGGATCCTATTGTCCTTTGTAAATAGGAATGGCTATTCATGTTTGCAGATTAACTCGTGTTGTATTACTACTGCTTTCAGATGGTGGTCCAAGGACACAGTTGCCATCGTCACAGGAGCAAATAAAGGCATAGGGTTTGCCCTCGTGAAAAGATTTGCAGAGTTAGGGTTAAGCGTGGTTTTGACAGCCAGAGATAATACTAGGGGGCTTGAAGCTGTGCAATCACTCATGGTTCAAGGCCTTCATGTTCACTTCTTTCGCCTTGATGTAACCGACCCATCATCTATCAAAACCTTCATTTCATGGTTCAGAGAAAAATTTCAAGCATTGGATATTCTTGTAAGTTATCTTTCTTTGCACAAATTTAAACATTTTAGATGAGATAACAATTAATGATTTACAGTAGTAAATACTACAAATTCAGATATTAATAATGCATATGAATTGACATTGAGTAGATCACACAATCAATTTTAGATTAATTAAGAAGAGGGGCACGCATATATGTACATACATATTAAGTATACTAAACAAAAAATCAATATGTCAAAAGTTATGCTTTTGAAATTTAATTCCAAGATACTGTCTTAAAAGTAAAGTTCTTATCTTTCACAAGAGGTGGATTTCACACCTTTTCATGAGTGTGTAGAATTCATATTTGTGTGAAAAGTAAAAGCACTACTTTTCAAAGAGTAGTATTAAAAGAAGCGTCTACCATAGGGTGAAAATAAATCAATTGGAAAAATACAAAATTGAAAATTTCATATAAACAATCAATTGGGAAAAGATTAGTTTACAAATGCCAGTCAATCTCATGCAGTTGAATAGAAGTGCAATCACAAATTAGAAATTGATGTTAATGAGTAATTTTACAGTTGAAATGCAGAAGCTCACAAGAGAGCACTTTGATTGGAGAGTAGAATGGAAAACTTGTTTTGAAAAAGCAATCAAGGAGTACCAAAAGTCTTTGATTGGGAATATTTGTTACATTTTTTGCTGAGTCTTCAGACCTGCTATAAATTAAACATATGACTACTTCACTAATCTCATAATTTATAGTTCAAGATCGGTCATCAAATACTATTAATTAAGGGGTTGGTGGCCCGAGAAGTCAAAATAAACAAGTTTTTTCATTAGGATTACATATTTTCTATTAATTGTTGCTCTATTTTCCAGAATAGAAAACACATGGAATCTTCAAGAAGTGTTTTCAAAATATTGTTAGACAAGTCACAGATTTTTTTTAGAAAAAGAAAAAGAAAGAAAAATGCAAAAGTCCTTGTGAACTTTCAGTTTCGGACTTAAGTATAAAAAGTCTTCAAATTCTCGACTTCTGACTTTTCCAGCTTTTGGGCTTACAAATTCCACCGTGAAAGTCTGTCACCAAACAATATCTAGTTACTCTTATATGTTTATAGGTGAACAACGCCGGAGTATCCTTCAATGGCCTCCGCGAGAACTCGGTGGAGCATGCAGAGACGGTGATAAAGACCAATTTCTATGGACCGAAGCTGCTAACTGAGGCGTTGTTGCCGGTGTTTCGCTGCTCAAACTCTAAAAGCCGAATACTAAACATTAGCTCAAGGCTCGGCTCGTTAAGTGTAAGTGAAAACTAGGTTTCGTGCTCTATTTAATAAAACTGAAAATTTTAATTAATTACAAGTTTAGTATCCAAATAATCAAGTATTATTTTTTAAAAATTTAAAAATTATAAAGTTGTATATAATAATTGAGAATACAGATAAATGTTATACAATAATTTAAATTTATTTCATTTAAAATTTAAATTATTTTTATGCAGTTTCTAAACTTTAATGATTTTTATTTCAAATGGTCCTCCATTAAGCTTACTAATTAATCTTTAAACTAAGAAAGGCATATATGCTTACTATGTTCTGCCCGAACACAATCAAACAAATGCTGAATGTACAAAATACAAAGTTGATCATATGCACGCATGGTTCTTCATAATTTTTTTTTTTTAAAATAGTGTTAAGGGTTCATAAAATTAATTAATTTATTGCAATGTGACTTAATCATAATTAATAAAGGCCATTGATCACTGTATCAATTTTTAATAAAGCATTTTATATATACGTATGCCAAGATAATGTATTCTTTTTAGCTAATCATTGTGGTTAGTTGAGTTAAATAAATAAAAATCATTAATATCTAAATTTAATTGGAGGTGATATAAAAAAAATTTAACTATTTTTATATGTAACAAATATATAAAAATAATCTCTAAATGAGCCTTATAAATGTTTATGATTTGAACTAAATTAATAATTTAGATAGAAAAATACTTTTCTCTCCAAATTTATTTAAATGATACTCGACCTTATTCTTGTTATAAAAAAATATTTTTTTCTTTTAACTAACTGTTAACTAACGATTACTTAATAGTTTTGTTAAAAAAATGGTGAACATAACATCATTTCACCTGCTTAGATTACCTATCTAATTAAAAATAAAATATTATTTATTTTAATTAGAAATTTTAAAATTTTAAAAATAAAAAGTATAACCTTATGATATCATAGTTTTACTATTTTTAAATTTTTATTTAATGATATTTAATTTTATTTAACTTTTTTTAAGTTTAAATGACATTCAGTCTTTTTTTTTAACTTATATGGCATTCAATCATTCTTATTTTGATATTAAAAATAAAAATAATAATATATATAATAAAATTATTTAATAATTAAAAATAATAAACTTAAATCATTAAAAGTTAGATTTTTTTAGAAAAAATAAAAAATAAGAAATTTAAAAAAATAAGTGAATAAAATAATATTTTAATTTAGATCGGTAACTAAAATGTGCAAAATTAGATTACTTTCACATCTTTTTTAACAAAACTGTAAGGAATCATTAGTTAACAATTAGTCAAATAAGGAAAATATTTTTTATGACAAGAATGAGGTGAGTATCATTTAAATAAATTTGGAGAGAGGTGGTATTTTTTATCCAAAAAATTTAGTTAACAATAATTAAATACATTTTTGTCTTTTTGTGTGAGCATTATTTTATTTTGTCACAGCTTGTGTGCCTCCTTTAATTTTTTGAACGACTTTTTTGGGAAAGGAAAAAGGACATATCCCTATTTTTATTTAGGGGAAATTACACTGGTACCTCAGCTATTTTCACTGGATCCCCCCTTGGTCCCTGCACTTTCTATTGAAACAGTCAGCCCACCAAACTTGAGGTGAAGTTACGGGATTTTTGGGTAGATTTTTCTGCTTATTGAGGATAACTTAGTAATTTCGTAAGATGTCAAGCTAGAAAGATTATTATAAATTCAGATTGCTTAGCTGGGTCAAATAACCTTTGCCTTATTGTAAACACATTATAGCTTAATTGTACGTGCACACAAAACATGTTATTGATTATTTTTCAATCTAACCCCAATTATTAAAACCCAAACTAAACTGACTAATTCAACTAGTTTTACTATGAATTGAAAAATAGTTTCAATAAAATCTCTTAACTAAAATTGGTCAAAATTAATTAAAAATTGGTAAAATTGATTGGTTTTAAGCAATTTATTTAAATAGGTTTGGCCGGTTCAAAATAATATATTTATTAATTTTAATTGAAACTTATAATTTAGATTTGTTTAATGTAAATTATATGATACTCTTCATGCAATATAAAATATATGTTATTTTTATAATTAAATAATATATTTATTAATTTTATTTATTTTTTAAATATTATTTATTATTAACCAGTTTAACCAAGATCAAACCAATTAAATCGTGATCCGGTGATGCCATTGAATTGATCATCTGTCCAAGTTTTAAAACAATGATCTAACCGGCTACAACCATGCAGAAGCTAAAAATCCAGAGATCAAAAAGATGCTTCTTCAAAATGAAGAGAATTTATCAGAACAGCAAATAGAGAGCATGGTCAATCTGTTTCTTGCAAGTGTAAGGGAGGGTACATGGAAGAGCCAGGGCTGGCCGGAGACTTGGACGGACTATGCGGTGTCAAAGCTTGCCTTAAATGCTTACTCCAGTGTCTTGGCAAAGCGCTCCCAGAGATTTGGGTTGGTGGTGAATTGCTTCTGCCCTGGATTCACTCGGACTTCTATGACCGGCGGGGAAGGCACTCACACCGCCGTTGAGGCGGCGGAACTAGCCACCAGGCTAGCGTTGCTTCCCACAGAAGAACTCCCAACGGGGAAGTTTTATATATCTCATAACAACGTTTTACGTTCAAAGTTGTGAGATGATTTTACGAAGGCATAGTTTGTTTCTCTAAAATTATTTATGTGAACGGTATAAAATAATATTTACAAGCTCACTTTATGACCAGACAATTAAACTCTGACAAAGGAGGTCAACATAATTTAAATTATTAAAAAATATAACCAAATAGAATTTAATTTTTCAAACTAGTACTTATATACATATATATATATATATAATATCCATGGCAACGCCATTTTCACCATTATTTTTTATTTTTTTAAATTTCAATTGTGTTACACCTTTACTGTCAAGATTTTAAGAATATAATATATTTATTCCTTAATTAAATTTTTAAGGGAATTTGCTAATTTGTTCTCAAAATTCTCAGTAACTCCAATTTCTTCTAAACTTTGGTTTATTGTGGTCTATAAATAGGAAGAATATTATTTTTCTAATTACTAATCTTAGAGACCATCACCATTCAGAAATTAGTTATTTTTTCTAAAAAAAAAATAATTGGGACCAATGTGTGCAGTTTTTAAATACTGAAACGAAATTTGTTCTAGTTAAAATTATGAAGACCAACATTACATTTTGACCAAACTATATCCATCCAAATTCTCACACACACTTTGTTAAATGACTTGGCGCCTTTGCCACGTAAGCTTATATGTGAAAAAAAAAAAGAATTACCAAACGAGATATGATAATTTCAAATATTATATAATTTTATTCAAATACTATTTTATTCTACTTCATTCAATTTGACCTACTAAACAAGCATTATTTAGAAGAAAATTCTGACACACATTTCGTTAAATAGTTGATGTGGCAAGTGACATGGCACCTTTGCCACATAAGCTTATATGTAGAAAAAGAAAATAAAAAAAGCAAAAATAGAAGCAAAGAATTCCATAAAATAATGTTGTCTATGGCAATCAAAAAACAATCACTACAAGAAAACACTCATTCAATAAAGGAAAAATCTATCATAAATTTAATGAAATCCATCGTAGAAATGGTTATGTGGTCTATCACAAATCCCTTACCATATGCCTTGCCACTGATTAATTCTATGATGGAAATATGATTTGTCACACACATAATTTAGTGACAGAATTTTGATCACTGAATAAAAAGTAATTCTATCACAAAATTTTGTCCGGATTTAAAAAATTTGTAATGGATTCTATATTTTTGATGGAATTTTCGATCACTAAGTTAGTCATTAAATAAAAAATTGTTATTATTATTATTTATAACAAACTTGATATAATTTTGTCACTAAATTCCATCACTAAATCAAAAAAATAATTTATTATTATTTTAAAATTGTCACTAATTTTCATAGCTAAATTAACAAAATCAATCCTAAATTCCATTACCAAACTTACAAATTCTATGACATATTACAAAAAAATTAAATAATTAATTAAAAATAAATATTACCACCTACCATATTAATAATAGCTTATTAATGCCAAATTGTGCAAAACCTAAATCAAATCACCACAATATTAAATCACAGCTAATATCAACAACCATAAAAGATGACAATCAAATATGATCATTTACAAAAAATAGTCATAAAAAATAAATTAATATATAATATTTAATATCCAAAATCTTTAACTAGTTATTTTTCTCACTTTCCCTATCAAGAGATCTACCTTACTTATTCCTTTCTACACACCACCACATTTTGGAAATTTTTACTTTTTAATTTTTGTAAAACTTGATGAATACTTGACTCCACAAGGCATGGAATATCTTTCTTTGTTACAACCAATTTATTTTGAGCTGAAGCTAACTCAGACAAAGTAATGGCTAAATCAAACTGAATATCTAGTATTTGTTGGCAAAAGTCTTCCTCCTTCTATATATAGCCTCCTCCAATTCGTTTAGTAGCATCCTCCCACTTCCTTTTTGGCCTCCTCTGCTTCTCTTTTCAACTCATCAGTTGTTATCAAATTCATGATTGGCTAAATTGTCCCCCTCTGTCTGGGTGTAGAAAATTGAGAATCAAGAATTTTACTAGCATGTCGATGAGTACCAAACCCATATACTTGGCCTTTTGATGGTTCACCTATTACCTTGATCCATTTCTCAACATCAAGCACAGGATGTTGTGATACATATGGGCTATATTTTGCAGTCATATCTTGACTATATTCCTCTGGTGTAAAGCAACAAACAAATAATTGATAATATGAAAAATGAATTAAAAAATATCACATTAGCATAGCAGATGAATTTTAAAAACTCAAAAATAGAAATAAAAATAACCTTATATGAAAATAAATTCAATAGAATCATTTTCCTCTCAATAATGTTCTCATACATTAAACTATTTTCACAGTGAGATACCATATTTTCACACTATCAAGGTCAACAATCACAAACTAATAATAGTGCAATTTTAATAAGTCACTATATGTAACCAAAAGCACAAATTAAAATAAATAAAAAAGAATACCAAGTTATTATGATTCTTGGAGCAAATATGCTAATAATAGCAATTCAAAGAAAATAAAAGCCAGATAGCTAGGTACGAATCTAATGCTTTAAGACTCTATGTAAGAAGCAACTAGCAATGATCATCTTCCATAAATTCAACTCATTCATGCTAACTAATTTCAAATTTTAGGGCTCAATTACATGGAAAAAATAGATAAGGGACCAATTGATACGAGGTGTGAGTGTAAAGACTTATACCACATCTTATACTGTTGTTGATTTGGTCAAAATCAATGGTATAAATTAATTACAACTGATTTAAATGCAAATTAATTGTTGAAAGTTAGTGGAAGATAGCTGTAATTAATCTACATCGTTAATTTTGACCAAATCAACGGTGTAAAAATGGTGTAAGTCTTTTACATTTACACTTGGTATCAATTAATCCCTTCTCATGAAAATAATATAAAAATAAGGTGATTGAATATAAAGTTACTCACATGAACATACTTGACCCTTTCGCTCACAAATTCACCATTCCTTTTTTGTGTTCTTTGAGGGCTCTCAAAAAGCTCCAACTGTGTAAGCTTTCGACCAAGACTTTGCTCCTGCAAGCATAAAAACATAATCTACGTCACTACATTATAAAATTTTTCTTAAATTTATTTTGAAAACAACTAATTTTTCAATACACATCATTCTTCTTTCATGTTTTTTCATACTAATAGACCCACGTGTACGTTTAAAGATAGAGCCATCCTTAATTGTCATGTGATTTCTCTTACCAACTTGGGACCTCCTAGAAACCTTTTTGTGTTAAAGTAGTTATCTACTAGTTGATTCCAAATTTCAGTAGACATTCACTTTAGATGTTTTCCTTTCCAATATGGAGGATAGTTTGAGTTAGCCTACTTTGCAGTATCCTTGCGAGCGTTGTTGAAGGAAGTGCAAAAACTAGTTGGAACCATTTTTAGCCATCCTTCATGAATTATGCATTCATTCTCAAGATTCCATTGGAATCATCCCTAATAAACACATCATGTCCACAAGAAATAATAAGTTTAATATTTATACTAAATATATAATATATTATTATATCATTTAACCTCAATAAAAGTCAAGAGAACACACAAAAAAAAAATTATTGCATTACCTTAAATGCTGCCCATAGTGTATCCATTACCTCAGGTGGCAAATTTCTTGCAGTTTCCCACGGGGCAATAAAGTAGATTTTGATGGTGCTTGAAATTGCTCCCACCACATTTTGGGAGAATCACTTGTCAAGCTATATATAAATACATTTTCAATTCTTATAACTCACTAAACAAATAAAATTATAGTCTTTAATTAGGTTAATAACAAATTAAAGTTATTAGAAAACATTTAACAAATAATAAAGATCTCATTACATTTGAAGTATTATGTAGTTTATTGTATGAGAAGTGGGATAAAAATAAATTTCATTAAAGTAATTTACAATTATGTCAAGCATCTTATAAAACTTAATGAAAATAAATTTTACTAGCCATCCTCGTATCTTAGGAATGGTTAGGCAATGAGATTTCTTTAGCTGTTTCCCTCGCCATATGAAGTTTTTGCAATCTGGAGTTAATGGCAAATAGTACAGGACTTTGTAAGGCACCTTTTTCCTAAAATGTAAATTACTTGGCTTGTATCGAGGATGATGGCATATTTTTACATTCTGTGAGCACCTCATTCTCTTTGTAACATAACATGCAACAATTCATAAATGCATCAATCTTTACATATTTAAGATCAAGTTTGGCCAAATGCTTCTTTGTTTGGTGAAAGTTACTGGGTAACTTTTCTCCTTTTGACATCATACTCTTAATTGTTGTCATTAGTCAATCATAGCAAGCCTCTGGCAAATTGAAATTTGACTTGATATTTAGTAGTTGATCCATGGTTGAGAGTTTTGTGTGTTGCTTATAACCCTCCCAAAGGAGCTCATTTGAATATTTTAACAAGTTATAAAACTTTTGGCATCAAGGGTTTGGCATCTATTCATTATTCTCAAAATCATTATTATGATAAAAGTCAGGAATCAGTTAAAATCAAGACCGGCAACATCAAGCACCATTTTTCTTATATGAGAATCTTCATTTTGTACATCTCTTGAAGACTCTCCAACATATGACAATTTCCTATTCATAGATTATTCATGGGCAACCTATTTTGTGTAGCCAACAGTAAACCTATCTCTCAATAGATGAGCATTCACATTTTCGCGAGTGTCCAACTTTTTGTTGTCACATTTTGAACAAAGACAATTTATTAAGTTGTTGGAAACAAATCGAGGCTAAGAAAAAGTAAAATTTAAAAACATTTCCACACCTTCATTAAATTCAAGTATAATGTACCCTTCTACTTCTTTTCTATGCTACATCTAACTACAGTCACTATCCATCAATTCTCCAATAAAATAGTCTTAAATTTATCACATAATATAATAAAATGCAATAGTTATTAATCATACGTGTTCATATTTATTTTGATAATGTCAAAATAAATTAAAATTATTATATATATATTTATATAATGGACAATATGGACAAATTATAATATTAAGTTTATTGTTTAATTACATACACTACATGTGCTAAATTATAAAGCTGCCAAATTAGACATGTGTGTAGTAAATTGATTATATTTTACTATAGAAAATGAAAAAATAATAAAGTTACTTTTATATGAAACTATACTCAAATATCTTTATTTTGATGTATAATTTATCTTATATACTATTTTATATTAAAACAGTTTATTATATCAATTTCTTATATTATCTTCTAAAAAAGTCAATGTTAAAAATCAGTGCGATATGAGTTTTAATTAGTAAAAATATAGTTTTGATATAAATAAAATTCTGAATTAATTTTATTTGTAAAATAGACATGCAGAGCTTTAAATCATACATTTATATACACATTTTACACTTATATATTGATAGATATAATTTTTCAAAACGGGTCATTCTGCTGAGTTATACTATCAGTAGATAAAATGAGTATATTACAGTATTTTTTATCATATCTCAAAATATAAAAGTCAAATTTGTACAAATCTATTTTGAATGAAAGTAGACGTTATAAGCTTTTCAAAAAATATAATTTGTTATTTTTGAATACAAATTCAAATTTCTATAACAACTTTGAACTTGACCAACACTTTTGTCAAAAG
>CAJVSB020000442.1:0-48762 GCA_911865555.2 Thlaspi arvense | reverse complement strand
TATCCTCAAGGGAGGGGATGCCGATATTGCTGAACAGTCGAACATCATTGGGAACAATGCTCTTCTTCAGAATTGGCACAGGATTCCCAGCCGAAGGGATGCCCAACACGGGCCTGAAGGGATGCCCAACACGTGGCCGACATCCCTAGCCGTCACTTGTACAGTGCGGCTCCAGAAAACTGCCTGCCTCCTACAGCAGTCAAAATCCATTGCCAATTGCTTTATGATGTCCAACCCCATGAACTTACAGTCCACGAATAGCAAGCCCCCAAACCCCATCTGTTCGATGTCCACCCTCTAACGAGGGGTTAGTCTTGCAACTAACCTCTGAACTTGTAGGGCGAACACCTCGTGAGGAAAAGCACCCTGTCACACAACATAAATAGAATAAAATCAAACTTGTATTCCTAATCCGCTGGCGCACCATTGTAACACAGCAGATCATCAATTATAACAAAGCATGTCCGTGACTATTATTTGACAGATAACTGAGTTTAGGCAAACTTGTGTACTTCCAAATACACAGTAGCAATGTTGGAATGTAAAAAAAAAAACAGAGAACTAGTGAACGAAAGGTGTCACACTTACAGTTGACCCCCTTCGTGCAGTGGGTGCCTGGGTGGGATGCCAAGTTTCTCCATCTCAGCTGCCCTAACCTGTTTAGCTGTAGCCTTGTACTCCTCCTTCTCCTTGGAGATAAAGAGTTCCCATGCTTCCACCATGGCACGGTGCCCAAACGAACAAAGTTAGATCCAAATTTCGACCTGTTCTGTTCAATAAACCTCTCCCTGAACAAATCCAAACCAGTCACCCGTTTGAGTCTTGCATCAGAGGTGGCAGTGGAGTCAATCTTCCTTTCAGGTGCCATGCTGTATAGCCAACAGTCAGAACACGCCGCCAGTGCTCAGATTGCAAAGGTGACCAGGTCAGTCCACGTTATTTTGTGTTCGGTCGGTGGTGATCGGACAAGGGTACTGGTCGGTAGCTGGTCGCAAGCAAATACTCGCCTCCGCCGGTTGCTTGCGCAATCGAATGAAAGCTAGGGCAACGATTAATTCTCCGTGATGAAGCGAAACCTACTTTGTGCATCAAATATTAAATGAAGGGCTTAAGGGGACAGTTTGGTTGTTACGCTTTAACAAACTTGACAAATTATTAACTCTACAACTCGCCCGTAATAACACAGGTGAAGATCTGTAAAAAATTCAGATGGAAGATTATAAATAAACAGGTAACTGAGTGCAACAGCTAAGCGAGAATGAAAAAAAAAGTAACAATACAGATGAAAACAATGACGGCAGAGAGTATTTACACAGTAGATGTACGAACATAACAGCACGTATATCATTTGTGGAAGGGATATCCTCACCTATTATAGTCTTTTATAAAAATGACTCCACAACTTCCAAGGATTACAGGAAGCACAAAAATTATACAGTCTTATAGCTACCGAATTCCAGATATAATCAGCAAATTTACAAGTTTCATCTGTATTGTTACAGACCCATCAGCCAACTTCTTATTGCATCCAATAAATTCCATCTCACATTCATCCACATGTCATTTACGGAAGGGATAACCTCACTTCATTTTTTAGACGCCAATGAGTCTACAAATATCTAGGATTACAACCCGCAGTTGCAATTTTACGGTATGTGAGATGTAAAATTCCATGCCGTAGCTGCAATTTCCCAATCACCTTCATCACATGTTATTTGTAGAAGGGAGGATACCCACCCTCCATGGCTTTGACGCCAATGTGTCAATATGTATCTAGGACTATAGGCTGCAGCTGCAAATTTACAGTCATCGAGCTGCAGATTTAGAGACTCACCTGCAAACATACAGGTGACATCTGTATTGTTACAGACCTATCTACCAACCTTTCAATGATTGGAAAAATTTCCATCTCGCTTTCGTCAACATGTGAAATTCGTGAAGGGATACCCTCCCTTTATGGTCCTTCCTGATAACAATAAGTCAACAAGTGTCATATACAGGTTGCAGCTGCAATTTCGGAAATTTGGGCTGCAGAATTCCAGACTAGATTTGCCCAGTTACAGGTTTCATCTGTATTGTTACAGACCCCTCCGCCAAGCTCTTACTTTTCCAAAGAATTCCATCTCCACTTCATCTTTTCAGGCTGGGATTACAGGCTAAAGCTGCAATATTACACAGTTGAGATGCAGAATTCTAGGCTCTAGATGCACAGTTGCAGGTCAAATCTATAATCTTACAGACCTTGATGGTTTTGCAAACTTTGATGGTTTTGCTTCTATTCCCACTCACCTTCATCCACATGTCATTTGTGGATGGGATAACCTCCTTCATAGTTTTGGAGCCAATGAGTCAATAATTTTCCAGAATTACAGGCTAAAGAAGCAATTTTACAGTCCCCTAGCAGCAGAATTCCAGATTCCACCTGCAAACTTATAAGTCACATCTGTATTGATACAGACCCCTCTGCCAAGCTCCTACTATTTTCAAAGAATTATATCTCCCCTTCATCCTTCAGGCTGGGATTACAGGCTGCAGCTGCAATGTTACACACGTGAGCAGTAGAATTCTAAACGCCAGAAGCACAGTTACAGGTCAAATCTGTATTCTTACAGACCTTTCTGCTAACTTTGATGGTTTTACTTCTATTCCCACTCACCTTCATCCACATGTCATTTGTGGATGGGGTAACCTCCCTTCATTGTTTTTGGAGCAGTGAGTCAAAAATTTTCTAGAATTACAGGGCAGTAGCAGCAATATTACAGTCCCCATGCTGCGGAAAATCCAGACTCTACTCACAAACTTACAGGTCACATTTGTATTGTTACGGTTCCATCCGCCAACCTGGTATTGTTTCCAAAGAATTCCATCACCTTCATCCCTTCAGTCTGGGATTACAGGCTGCAGCTGCAATGTTACACACTTGAGCAGCAGAATTCTAAATGCCAGAAGCACAGTTACAGGTCAAATCTGTATTCTTACAGACCTTTCTGCAAAACTTTGATGGTTTTGCTTCATTCCCACCCCCAATCTCCTACTGTTTCCAAAGAATTCCATCTCCCCTTCATCCCTTCAGGCTGGGATTACAGGCTGCAGCTGCAATATTACACACCCGAGCTGCAGAATTCTAGACTCGAGGTTCACATTACAGTTAAATCTGTATTCTTACAGACCTTTCAGCAAACTTTGATGGTTTTGCTTCTATTCCCACTCGCCAAGCTACTACTGTTTCCAAAGAATTCCATCACCTTCATCCCTTCAGTCTGGGATTACAGGCTGCAACTGCAATGTTACACACTTGAGCAGCAAAATTCTAAACGCCAGAAGCACAGTTACAGGTCAAATCTGTATTCTTACAGACCTTTCTGCAAACTTTGATGGTTTTGCTTCTATCCCACTCGCCAAGCTACTATTGTTTCTAAAGAATTCCATCTCCCTTTCATCCATTCAGGCTGGGATTACAAGCTGCAGCTGCAATATTACACACCTGAGCTGCAGAATTCTAGACTCAAGGTTCACAGTTACAGGTCATATCTGTATTCTTACAGACCTTTCTGCAAACTTTGATGGTTTTGCTTCTATTCCACACTCGCCAAGCTACTACTGTTTCCAAAGAATTCCATCACCTTCATCCCTTCAGTCTGGGATTACAGGCTGCAACTGCAATGTTACACACGTGAGCAGTAGAATTCTAAACGCCAGAAGCACAGTTACAGGTCAAATCTGTATTCTTACAGACCTTTCTGCTAACTTTGATGGTTTTGCTTCTATTCCCACTCACCTTCATCCACATGTCATTTGTGGATGGGGTAACCTCCATTCATTGTTTTGGAGTCAGTGAGTCAATAATTTTCCAGAATTACAGGGCAGCAGCAGCAATATTACAGTCCCCATGCTGCGGAAATCCAGACTCTACCCGCAAACTTACAGGTCACATCTGTATTGTTACGGTCCCATCCGCTAACCTGGTATTGTTTCCAAAGAATTCATCACCTTCATCCCTTCAGTCTGGGATTACAGGCTGCAGCTGCAATGTTACACACTTGAGCAGCAGAATTCTAAATGCCAAAAGCATTGTTACAGGTCAAATCTGTATTCTTACAGACCTTTTGCAAACTTTGATGGTTTTGCTTCTATTCCCACTCGCCAAGCTACTACTGTTTTCAAAGAATTCCATCTCCCCTTCATCCCTTCAGGCTGGAATTACAGGCTGCAGCTGCAATATTACACACCTGAGCTGCAGAATTCTAGACTCAAGGTTCACAGTTACAGGTCATATCTGTATTCTTACAGACCTTTCTGCAAACTTTGATGGTTTTGCTTCTATTCCCACTCGCCAAGCTACTACTGTTTCCAAAGAATTCCATCACCTTCATCCCTTCAGTCTGGGATTACAGGCTGCAACTGCAATGTTACACACGTGAGCAGTAGAATTCTAAACGCCAGAAGCACAGTTACAGGTCAAATCTGTATTCTTACAGACCTTTCTGCTAACTTTGATGGTTTGCTTCTATTCCCACTCACCTTCATCCACATGTCATTTGTGGATGGGGTAACCTCCATTCATTGTTTTGGAGTCAGTGAGTCAATAATTTTCCAGAATTACAGGGCAGCAGCAGCAATATTACAGTCCATGCTGCGGAAATCCAGACTCTACCCGCAAACTTACAGGTCACATCTGTATTGTTCGGTCCCATCCGCTAACCTGGTATTGTTTCCAAGAATTCCATCACCTTCATCCCTTCAGTTCTGGATTACAGGCTGCAGCTGCAATGTTACACACTTGAGCAGCAGAATTCTAAATGCCAAAAGCATTGTTACAGGTCAAATCTGTATTCTTACAGACCTTTTGCAAACTTTGATGGTTTTGCTTCTATCCCACTCGCCAAGCTACTACTGTTTTCAAAGAATTCCATCTCCCCTTCATCCCTTCAGGCTGGGATTACAGGCTGCAGCTGCAATATTACACACCTGAGCTGCAGATTCTAGACTCGAGGTTCACAGTTACAGGTCATATCTGTATTCTTACAGACTTTTTCTGCAAACTTTGATGGTTTTGCTTCTATTCCCACTCGCCAAGCTACTACTGTTTCCAAGAATTCCATCACCTTCATCCCTTCAGTCTGGGATTACAGGCTGCAGCTGCAATGTTACACACTTGAGCAGCAGAATTCTAAACGCCAGAAAGCACAGTTACAGGTCAAATCTGTATTCTTACAGACCTTCTGCAAACTTTGATGGTTTTGCTTCTATTCCCACCCGCCAATCTCCTACTGTTTCCAAAGAATTCCATCTCCCCTTCATCCCTTCAGGCTGGGATTACAGGCTGCAGCTGCAATATTACACACCCAGCTGCAGAATTCTAGACTCGAGGTTCACAGTTACAGGTTAAATCTGTATTCTTACAGACCTTTCTGCAAACTTTGATGGTTTTGCTTCTATTCCCACTCGCCAAGCTACTACTGTTTCCAAAGAATTCCATCACCTTCATCCCTCAGTCTGGGATTACAGGCTGCAACTGCAATGTTACACACTTGAGCAGCAAAATTCTAAACGCCAGAAGCACAGTTACAGGTCAAATCTGTATTCTTACAGACCTTTCTGCAAACTTTGATGGTTTTGCTTCTATTCCCACTCGCCAAGCTACTATTGTTTCTAAAGAATTCCTCACCCCCTCATCCATTCAGGCTGGGATTACAAGCTGCAGCTGCAATATTACACACCTGAGCTGCAGAATTCAAGACTCAAGGTTCACAGTTACAGGTCATATCTGTATTCTTACAGACCTTTCTGCAAACTTTGATGGGTTTGCTTCTATTCCCACTCGCCAAGCTACTACTGTTTCCAAAGAATTCCATCACCTTCATCCCTTCAGTCTGGGATTACAGGCTGCAACTGCAATGTTACACACGTGAGCAGTAGAATTCTAAACGCCAGAACACAGTTACAGGTCAAATCTGTATTCTTACAGACCTTTCTGCAACTTTGATGTTTTGCTTCTATTCCACTCACCTTCATCCACATGTCATTTGTGGATGGGGTAACCTCCATTCATTGTTTTGGAGTCAGTGAGTCAATAATTTCCAGAATTACAGGGCAGCAGCAGCAATATTACAGTCCCCATGCTGCGGAAATCCCAACTCTACCCGCAAACTTACAGGTCACATCTGTATTGTTACGGTCCCATCCGCTAACCTGGTATTGTTTCCAAAGAATTCCATCACCTTCATCCTTCAGTCTGGGATTACAAGCTGCAGCTGCAATGTTACACACTTGAGCAGCAGAATTCTAAATGCCAAAAGCATTGTTACAGGTCAAATCTGTATTCTTACAGACCTTTTTGCAAACTTGATGGTTTTGCTTCTATTCCCACTCGCCAGCTACTACTGTTTTCAAGAATTCCATCTCCCCTCATCCCTTCAGGCTGGGATTACAGGCTGCAGCTGCAATATTACACACCTGAGCTGCAGAATTCTAGACTCAAGGTTCACAGTTACAGGTCTATCTGTATTCTTACAGACCTTTCTGCAAACTTTGATGGTTTTGCTTCTATTCCCACTCGCCAAGCTACTACTGTTTCCAAAGAATTCCATCACCTTCATCCCTTCAGTCTGGGATTACAGGCTGCAACTGCAATGTTACACACGTGAGCAGTAGAATTCTAAACGCCAGAAGCACAGTTACAGGTCAAATCTGTATTCTTACAGACCTTTCTGCTAACTTTGATGTTTTGCTTCTATTCCCACTCACCTTCATCCACATGTCATTTGTGGATGGGGTAACCTCCATTCATTGTTTTGAGTCAGTGAGTCAATAATTTTCCAGAATTACAGGGCAGCAGCAGCAATATTACAGTCCCCAGCTGCGGAAAACCAGACTCACCGCAAACTTACAGGTCACATCTGTATTGTTACGGTCCCATCCGCTAACCTGGTATTGTTTCCAAAGAATTCCATCACCTCATCCCTTCAGTCTGGAATAACAGGCTGCAGCTGCAATGTTACACACTTGAGCAGCAGAATTCCTAATGCCAAAAAGCATTGTTACAGGTCAAATCTGTAATTCTTACAGACCTTTTTGCAAACTTTGATGGTTTTGCTTCTATTCCCACTCGCCAAGCTACTACTGTTTTCAAAGAATTCCATCTCCCTTCATCCCTTCAGGCTGGGATTACAGGCTGCAGCTGCAATATTACACACTGAGCTGCAGAATTCTAGACTCGAGGTTCACAGTTACAGGTCATATCTGTATTCTTACAGACCTTTCTGCAAACTTGATGGTTTTGCTTCTATTCCCACTCGCCAAGCTACTACTGTTTCCAAAGAATTCCAATCACCTCATCTTCAGTCTGGATTACAGGCTGCAGCTGCAATGTTACACACTTGAGCAGCAGAATTCTAAACGCCAGAAGCACAGTTACAGGTCAAATCTGTATTCTTACAGACCTATCTGCAAAACTTTGATGGTTTTTTGCTTCTATTCCCACCCGCCAATCTCCTACTGTTTCCAAAGAATTCCTATCTCCCCTTCATCCTTCAGGCTGGGATTACAGGCTTCAGCTGCAATATTACACACCCGAGCTGCAGAATTCTAGACTCGAGGTCACAGTTACAGGTTAAATCTTTATTCTTACAGACCTTTCTGCAAACTTTGATGTTTTGCTTCTATTCCCACTCGCCAAGCTACACTGTTTCCAAATTCCATCACCTTCATCCTTCAGTCTGGATTACAGGCTGCAACTGCAATTTTACACACTTGAGCAGCAAAATTCTAAACGCCAGAAGCACAGTTACAGGTCAAATCTGTATCTTACAGACCTTCTGCAAACTTTGATTGTTTTGCTTCTATTCCCACTCGCCAAGCTACTATTGTTTCAAAGAATTCCATCTCCCTTTCATCCTTCAGGCTGGGATTACAAGCTGCAGCTGCAATATTACACACCTGAGCTGCAGAATTCTAGACTCAAGGTTCACAGTTACAGGCATTTATCGTTTTCTTACAGACCTTTCTGCAAACTTTGATGGTTTTGCTTCTATCCCACTCACCAAGCTACTACTGTTTCCAAAGAATTCCATCACCTTCATCCCTCAGTCTGGGATTACAGCTGCAACTGCAATGTTACACACGTGAGCAGTAAATTCTAAACGCCAGATGCACAGTTACAGGTCAAATCTGTATTCTTACAGACCTTTCTGCTAACTTTGATGGTTTTGCTTCTATTCCCACTCACCTTCATCCACATGTCATTTGTGGATGGGGTAACCTCCCTTCATTGTTTTGGAGTCAGTGAGTCAATAATTTTCCAGAATTACAGGGCAGCACAGCAATATTACAGTCCCCATGCTGCGGAAATCCAGACTCTACCCCAAACTTACAGGTCACATCTGTATTGTTACGGTCCCATCTGCTAACCTGGTATTGTTTCCAAAGAATTCCATCACCTTCATCCCTTCAGTCTGGGATTACAGGCTGCAGCTGCAATGTTACACACTGAGCAGCAGAATTCTAATGCCAAAAGCATTGTTACAGGTCAAATCTGTATTCTTACAGACCTTTTTACAAACTTTGATGGTTTTACTTCTATTCCCACTCGCCAAGCTACTACTGTTTTCAAAGAATTCCATCTCCCCTCATCCTTCAGGCTGGGATTACAGGCTGCAGCTGCAATATTACACACCTGAGCTGCAGAATTCTAGACTCGAGTTCACATTTACAGTCATATCTGTATTCTATACAGACCTTTCTGCAAACTTGATGGTTTTGCTTCTATTCCCCCTCGCCAACCTACTACTGTTTCCAAAGAATTCCATCACCTTCATCCCTTCAGTCTGGGATTACAGGCTGCAGCTGCAATGTTACACACTTGAGCAGCAGAATTCTAAACGCCAGAAGCACAGTTACAGGTCAAATCTGTATTCTTACAGACCTTTCTGCAAAACTTTGATGGTTTTGCTTCTATTCCCACCCGCCAATCTCCTACTGTTTCCAAAGAATTCCATCTCCCCTTCATCCCTTCAGGCTGGGATTACAGGCTGCAGCTGCAATATTACACACCCGAGCTGCAGAATTCTAGACTCGAGGTTCACAGTTACAGGTTAAATCTGTATTCTTACAGACCTTTCTGCAAACTTTGATGGTTTTGCTTCTATTCCCACTCGCCAAGCTACTACTGTTTCCAAAGAATTCCATCACCTTCATCCCTTCAGTCTGGGATTACAGGCTGCAACTGCAATGTTACACACTTGAGCAGCAAAATTCTAAACGCCAGAAGCACAGTTACAGGTCAAATCTGTATTCTTACAGACCTTTCTGCAAACTTTGATGGTTTTGCTTCTATTCCCACTCGCCAAGCTACTATTGTTTCTAAAGAATTCCATCTCCCCTTCATCCATTCAGGCTGGGATTACAAGCTGCAGCTGCAATATTACACACCTGAGCTGCAGAATTCTAGACTCAAGGTTCACAGTTACAGGTCATATCTGTATTCTTACAGACCTTTCTGCAAACTTTGATGGTTTGCTTCTATTCCCACTCGCCAAGCTACTACTGTTTCCAAAGAAATCCATCACCTTCATCCCTTCAGTCTGGGATTACAGGCTGCAACTGCAATGTTACACACGTGAGCAGTAGAATTCTAAACGCCAGAAGCACAGTTACAGGTCAAATCTGTATTCTTACAGACCTTTCTGCTAACTTTGATGGTTTTGCTTCTATTCCACTCACCTTCATCCACATGTCATTTGTGGATGGGGTAACCTCCATTCATTGTTTTGGAGTCAGTGAGTCAATAATTTTCCAGAATTACAGGGCAGCAGCAGCAATATTACAGTCCCCATGCTGCGGAAATCCAGACTCTACCGCAAACTTACAGGTCACATCTGTATTGTTACGGTCCCATCCGCTAACCTGGTATTGTTTCCAAAGAATTCCATCACCTTCATCCCTTCAGTCTGGGATTACAGGCTGCAGCTGCAATGTTACACACTTGAGCAGCAGAATTCTAAACGCCAAAAGCATTGTTACAGGTCAAATCTGTATTCTTACAGACCTTTTTGCAAACTTTGATGGTTTTGCTTCTATTCCCACTCGCCAAGCTACTACTGTTTTCAAAGAATTCCATCTCCCCTTCATCCCTTCAGGCTGGGATTACAGGCTGCAGCTGCAATATTACACACCTGAGCTGCAGAATTCTAGACTCGAGGTTCACAGTTACAGGTCATATCTGTATTCTTACAGACCTTTCTGCAAACTTTGATGGTTTTGCTTCTATTCCCACTCGCCAAGCTACTACTGTTTCCAAAGAATTCCATCACCTTCATCCCTTCAATCTGGGATTACAGGCTGCAGCTGCAATGTTACACACGTGAGCAGCAGAATTCTAAACGCCAGAAGCACAGTTACAAGTCAAATCTGTATTCTTACAGACCTTTCTGCTAACTTTGATGGTTTTGCTTCTATTCCCACTCACCTTCATCCACATGTCATTTGTGGATGGGGTAACCTCCCTTCATTGTTTTGGAGCCAGTGAGTCAATAATTTTCCAGAATTACAAGGCAGCAGCAGCAATATTACAGTCCCCATGCTGCAGAAATCCAGACACTACCTGCAAACTTACAGGTCACATCTGTATTATGACAGACCCCTCTGCCAACCTCGTATTGTTTCCAAAGAATTCCATCTCACGTTCATCCACATGTCATTTCTTGAAGGCATACCCTCCATGTTTTTGATGCAAATGAATCAGTATGTTTCTGCGATTACAGGCTGCAGCTGGAATATTACAGTCCTGTAGCTGCAGATTTCCAGACTATATCTGCAAAGTTACAGGTAGTATCAGTATTTTACAGGTCCTTCTTTCAGCTTTTATTGTTTCAAAAAATTCCACCTTTGTTGTCTTTGATACCAAAATCAATATGTGATTACGATTACAGTCTGCATCTGCAATTTTAGTGTCGTCGGACTGCAGAATTACAGACTCATATGCCAAGTTATAAGTTTCATCTGTATTGTTATAGACCCTACTGCCAATCTCTTATTCTTTACAAATTCCGTCGCCTTCATCCACATGTCATTTGGATTAATGGCTACAGCGGCAATTTTACTGTCCTTAAGCTGTAGAATTCCAGATTCTACCTGCAAACTTACAGTTTTGATCTGTTGGATAGGATCTGTTGTTTGACTGACCCGAATCTGTCACGTTCTCTTGTTGTCGTCCATTTTTTAGATTACAGACAACCTGTCGGTTTTGTTTACAGTCGCAAGCATCAGTTATCTTAACCGTCGGCCTTCCCAACCGGCACAATTCACTCTGGTCTTCCCCTTTTTCATTCGCCCATGCTCCTGTGATACGCGTCGGATAACGGAGTTTCTTCCTCCTGGTAATTACATGACGAAAACTTACGAGTCCTCTCTCTTCAACCACTGCTTCTGCTTCTGCTTCTGCTTCTCCTACAGCTGCCTTTTCTGCGGCTTCCTCTGTTCCATATCCGTTAGTTTTGACTCAGAATATTACTGGTTGGAAGGTGTCTCCGGCTCTGTTATTTTACAGTCACTGATTTGTGTTTTTACAGTTACAGATCTATTATTTTACAGTTATATATCTGTTAGTTTACAGTCACGGCTGAGACCACACTTTAACATTGAAGGGCATTTTGGGAAACAAATTACCTTAATTGGGTAAATTTTAATATCTGGCCTGTTTTGAAAATATTTTTGAAATCTGGCCTTAAGAGTAATTATTTTTTTTAATTTACCTTTTTAGTAATTATCCCTATTTATTTCCCTCTGTTTAGGAGAAAAATCCAACCAATTATTGTCCTTTTTTTTTCCCAGCTTGATGATAAAGGTCAAAGTTGATCCAGGCTTTGTCCCTCACCAAATAAGGACTTACATGTCAGATCAGTGGGCCTTGGTCATACTCATGTTGTGTACCCTGTTTGGAAGAGCAGTATTATAATCAAATGGGCCAATTTACTGCACTGGCTCAGTGTCCAATCCACTCTTGTACAGCCCTGGGAGTAACTTGTTTTGACATCTCACTATAATGTCATCATTGATTTCCAATACTAGAACTTAGAAGGGCAATAATTTACTGGGTAATTAATAATGTAAGAATTTCCCTTTCGATTTCTATTCAAATATATGGTTGAAGGGAAAGGGCAAGTAAAATCTACAAATGTTTAGGTTCCACCTTATATATCTCCTAAGCTTGGAAAATGCAAACCAGAATCAAGCACCCTTTCTTTTTTCTCCCAGAGATTTCCCTCCCTCTCTCTCTACATTTTTTTTAACGTGGTGGGGGAACGAGGCCGGGGAGAGGGCTTGATGATTTTGAGGATGGTGTTTTGTGAACTGTTGAGTAGACCAAATTGAATCGAAGAAATATGCAGAAATTTGGTCAATGTCAATTAGGGCAGTTTGGGCATTTGACAGCAATGTCACCCACCAACAATAATTAATAACAAGAGAATTGTATTACTTATGAAAATATCTTTTGAAAAAATAGGCAAAATTAATCATTATTGATGGGTTAGATTAGGACTTGTCCTTAGCTTGAATGCAGGTATCGTGCTTGAGACAGCAAGCATCAAGGCTGTCACATGGCTTCTCCGCTGTAGAGAAGCCCACAATACTTGCCATATCTCAGAAATGGAGGCACTGGCCAGTTTATCACCAATAATTCATCAATTAATAACAAAGTAACATAAATCTAACAACCCAAATTTTAAAAAGACGAAAGCTTTGAGACCCAGATTTATACCTCCGCAGGACTCCGATTCACATTTTCTACTACACTCTTTACTCTGTAAAAACACAGAACAGAGAGATGGTTGAAATTAAAAATGATGTGAAATAAAGAGAAGGGAATTAGCATGACTGTAAACTCGAATGTTGACAGAGGGAGAAGGAGACTGACTGTGGCTGGAGGGAGCGACAGATAGAGGATGACAACTACCGAGAGATGGAGAAGGCTCCGTCACCATTGCTCAGCCGGGCACAAACCCAGCTACCTCGGTTGACTTCTTTCGACCGACGACCCTCCCTGCAATTCCCTCTCTCCTTCAACTCTTTCCTGCCATGGACCATCCTCCTAGACCCACTCACAACCGGGATTTGGGTTAAGGAAAAGTTTCTGGAGAAGAGAGACAGGGAGGCGGGAAAAAAGAGAGGAAATGAAAGAGTCAAGAAATTTTAGAGAGGGAGAAAGGGGGGGGAAACATGGGGCGTGCTCTGAGTCTGACAAAGGGGATGTTGGGCAATAAAAGGCAATGAAAGCCTTATAGAGGTGGTGATAAATTAATGGGTGTTAAAAGAATTAAATACCATGTGGGTGTTAAAAAAAATTAAATTAAAATTGATGATTAAATTTTTTTAAAAATTAATTTTTTTTTTTTTAAAAAATATATATATATATTTTTACCCATGAGTAGTTGCTGTAGTTTAAGGCTTGTCAAAAGTTAAAACTCACTTTATTTCATCTTTTCATATACTAGAAAAAATGAAGTTTTTTTTTTTGTTTTCTGTATATAAAAACTTTTAATATTTATAACATTCAATATTTTTTAAGTACAAAAATTAAGGGATAAAAAACTGCATTCAACTAAAGTGTGTTTAATTCACGTGTTGTTTTTATTTTTTTATTTTTTCCTTTTATAATGATACAATTTTTACATTTTTTATATTTTTAATTATATTAAAAAATTATATTTTTTAAACATTCAACTTTTTATATATTAGCAAAATAAATATATGTATCACAAAACTGTTATCTTCTACTCAAAATATGCACCTAATAAGGTATACGGTGTTATCACTTATATTCCAATCACACAATTTCTTCATCTTTATGACATGCTTTTCTATTCTAAACTTTAATACTCTCGTCAATGTGGGCCCACGGCCTCCCACCACCTTCCTTATCTTTTGTGAAGGCACTTAATATGAGTAATATTATCACCAAACTAGTCCCTTAAAAGTTGACCTTGATACCTATTTATCATGGGTTATTATCTTATTCTCAAAAAATGCATTTATTTAAATGTGTAATGTTATTTTTTATATCCAAATTTTCTTTTTTCTCTGTCTAATATAAAATTACATCAGGTATTTATTTTTATCCTTCTAGACCTAACCCTTGGCTTTGTACTCTAAAAAAGTTGATCAATTGCAATATATTCAGTTAACTCAAGCCTTCTGTTTTTTTGGTGTTCGACGAATTACTAATGAAAAATAGTCTCGTCACTAAATTAGTAATAGAAAATACATTCCATCATTAAATTAGCAATGAGTTACCTATAAAAATGCATGGTTTTGTCACTAAATCAGCAATAGGCTACCAACGAAACTTATGTTCGTCACTAAATTAGTGACGAATTGGTGGTCTGACGCTAAATTAGCGATGCATTTAGCGACGACTTGGAGATCCGTCGATAATTTAGCGACGGACCCCAATCCGTCACTAAATTAGCAACGGATTTAGCGATGCCTTGATGGTTTGTCGCTAAATTAGCGACAGATTTAGCAACAGCTTGGTGGTCTATCACTAAATTAGCGACGGATTTACCAACAGATTGGTTGTCTGTTGCTAATTTAGTGACAGATTTGTGGTCTGTCGCTAATTTAGCGACAGATTTAGCAACGGATTGGTGGTCCATCACTAAATTAGCAACCAATTAGCGACGGATTGGTGCTCGGTTGTTAATTTAGCAACTGATTACCAATAGAACTTATGTCCATCACTGTATCAATGACGGATTACCAACGGATTAATGTTCTGTCGTTGAATCAGCGATGAATTACCAATGGATTGGTGTCCGTCGCTAATTTAGTGACGGATTACTGACGAAAAGTTTGTTCTTTGCTAAATCAGTGATGGATTACCAATGGAAAGTTTGTCCATCACTGAATTAGCGACGGATTTATCACCGGATTGCTGTCTGTCGCTGATTTAGCAACGGATTACTGTCCGTCACCGATTTAGCGATGGATTTAGCGACGGATTGATGTCTGTCGCTGATTTAGCGATAGATTTAGTGATAGATTGTTGTTCGTCACTGATTTAGTGACGAATTTAGTGACGAATTAGTAATCCGTCACTGATCCATCGCTAATTTGTCGCTAATCCGTCGACAATTAGCAACAAACTATTCCGTTGCTGATTTTCTGTCGCTGAAGCCTAGTTTTCTTGTATTGAAGCTTAATTGAAGAAATTTAAAAGTTATTACCTTGAGTCAATAAGCTGAATTGATGAAATGAAATTTGGATTTAATTGAAAAACTCGAAGTTATTGGAGATTATGGGTTTAATTGAAGAAACTCAAAATTATTATCATAAGTTAATGGACTTAATTAAACATATGAAATTTGGACATAATTGAAAAAAATGAGAATTCTGGGATATAGGGGCTTACTTGAAGAAATTTAAAGTTATTACCTTTGGTCAATGGGCTTAATTGAATAAATGAAATTTGGACTTAATTGAAAAAAATTAAAAGTTCAAGGAGATTTGGGACTTAATTGAAGAAATTGAATGTTATTACCATGAGTCAATGGGCTTAATTGAAGAAATTTAGAGTTATCACCTTGAGTCAATAGGATTAATTGAAGAAATGAAATATGGATTTAATTGAAAAAATTAAAAGTTCAGGGAGATTAGGATCTTAATTGAAGAAATCAAAACTTATTGCCGAGAGTCAATGGGCTCAATTGAATAAATTTAAAGTTATTATCTTGAGTTAATGGAATTAATTGAAGAAATGAAATTTAGATTTAATTGAAAAGAATTAAAAGTTATCGTAGATTAGGGGCTTAATTAAAGAAATTCAAAGCTATAACCGTTAGTAAACGGACTTAATTAAATATATGAAATTTGGACTTAATTGAAGAAAATAAAAATCTGGGATCTAGGGGCTTAATTGAAGAAATTTAAAGTTATTATCTTGAGTCAATGGATTTAATCAAAGAAATGAAATTTGGACTTAATTGTAAAAATTAAAAGTTATCGGATATTAGGGACTTAATTAAAGAAACTCAAACTTATAACCATAAGTTGATGGGCTTAATTAAATATATGAAATTTTGACTTAATTGAAAAAATTGAAAATTGCGTGAGCACGTTTGTATATATGTGAATATATATAAATTATATTAGTTTATTGATTTTTATATATGAATAAGTATATATATTATGAGTATGTATTATATATATATATAAGTATTATATGTATAGATATATATATGTATATATATCAACAAACTAATATAATATATATGATGAATAAGTGTGAATATATATTCCTAGAAGCACCTCCGCGCACGCCACCTTTATATTTCAAGGGTTTCTGTCCGCATTCTCTTCACATTGCCAAAGTAATTCCTTTTTTTTTTTAATTGTAATTCCAGGGCCTTATTTTTCTTTAGAATATCTTCCAACTTGTAAAAACATGATAATTAAAGAAGGTTAAAAATTATAAATTTCGGTTGATAGTGATTATATTGGTGAACAAAATGATAAGGATATAGAAGCGGTACACATCAATTAATGAGCCCAATTATAAACAAATAATTTTATTACTTGTTTGAAGACATCTCATTTAATTTAATTTAGTCTTAATTATCAAACGAAATGTGTGGTATTTGTGTTTAAACATGGTTGTAATCTTTTAATTTGTTTTAAATTTTTATTAATGGACATATCAATTAGTTTCACTTTTTTTTTATGATTCAACATTATCTTATTGTATGTGTTTTTAATTACTGAATAGATTAAAACTTAAAAAATTTTAATTAGAAATTAAGTGTGAATTTGTAACCTTTTTGATAAATTAATAAATTAAAATTTTGATATATTTTTTCCTTTTATATTTAACAAAATATTAACGTACTTTCTTCAATTTTTTAAAAAATTGTAAACTTCATTAACCTTATTTAGGTGGTATTTGCAAGAGTTAATGTAACATTCCAACTTGAACTTGTGTTCTAATTTATCATTCATTATTATTAAAAGATAAATAAGGGGCTAGATGGGAGAAATTAGATAAATAATGAATAGGAGATATAATAATCATTATATAAATGTCTTACTGTCATAGGAATCTTTTGAGTATGGGTTGAAATTTATGATCCCATGTCTACACAATTTTAGGTAGTTTCCAACCTAAATTAGGCTGAGGCCAAAATATCAAAATCGTAGATCTTTAAGTTAATGAATCACAAGCTTTGGAATCAATCCAATCTGATCACTCTAGCACAAGTTATAAGCATTCCACTAGAAAAGGCACAAAGCTATTGACTGTAAAACAAGTGATAACTTTGGCTCATTGATAGGTTAGATTCGGTCTCTTTCTAGTCAAAATTAGGTTTAGGTCAAAACAGAAACGTTGTGAGCACTTGAAATAGCTTTACAAACCAATTTGAATGATATTGATCTGAGTTGTGTATCTCAAGTTATAGCCCAAAAATCAAGCAAAGGTCTAATGAGAGATTTTATGCTGATAGCCCAGATTTCAGGCCATATTTGGACATTCTACATGCAGAATCAGACCAAGTATAAAATGCAAAACTTTTAGCTCATTACGTTAGCTTTAAAACCCTTTTGAATGAGATCATTCTGAGTTTTGTAACTCTAGATATTGACATTTTACTACAAACTGCACAAAGAAAGTAATGGTAAAAAGGAGTGGGGGTATAAAAGTAATTTAATAGGCTAGTGGGGCGCACTTCCACCAACCTAAGGGGTCTATAAATACCCCTTGGGGCCTCCAATTGGAGGATAGGGCAGCAAGGGAGAAGGTAGAGAAAAGGGAGAAAGAGGAAGAAGAAAAGGAAGAGAAGAAGAGAAAGTAATGGAAAGGTAAGTAAAACATAAAAATTTCTAGTTTATGAAAGTTTATGCATATTTTTTATACAGTATGCATAGTAGAGGTTTATGTATATTTTTCATATATTATGTGTAATTCTTCTATGCTTTATTACGTGTAGGAGTTGTATGCCATTTTTTAACTCTATAAGCATGCTATAATAATAAGAAAAACTGTAATTCTAAGAAAAGCATTTAAGATTAAAACTTTAAGATAGAGTTAGAATTAGCTTAAAGGTACATCTTCCATGAATTATTTCATACTCTTTTAAGATTTTAAGAAATTTTAAGGGAAAGTTAGGGTACAATATCAAGGGTAGCCGAATCATAGAAAGGGATGAAAGTTATGTATAGGAAATGAAGATTTAGCGAACACTTAAGAGTAATCGAATAGAAAAATAATAATTAGGTTAACTAAATCTTTTGACATGCATTTTCATTTCACATTTAGAGTATACAACTTATGTTTGTATATGGTTAACTTATAAGAAAAGGAGAATCAAATATGAGAATTCCTCTTTTAGGGCCAAATATTAGACTGGATACCAGGTGAATGGTTTTCCTCATAAACTCAGTATTTTGACAAGCAAATTATTATTTCAAATCAATGAATAAATTTACTGTGATTTTGTTATATTTTGTAAAATGGAAATAGGAATAGTAATTATTTTCTACACATAATTATTTTATTAAAATATATGCCATGTGGTTTTCTTAAAAAAGGTACCATTCATTCGGATAATCTGTGGGATAATCATAAGAAAGAATTTAGACCCGTGGTAGTCCTACAAGACATTGTCCCGATAAAAGGATCAGAGCACCACCAAGCCATGTGTATTCATTCATGGGAGTGGTGCACCTATGGCACGAGTCTCATGACTAATAGCACCTAGCAGATTTAGACAGGCATGTATGATATGATATACATAATGTGGCACACATAACTCAAAGATTATATTTGGTTTACATGCACGTATGGCCCAGAGTTACAGACAGACAGAGCCACCAAGGTTTTTGCTTCCTTTCTTAGCTCTTTTACACATTTTTAGCCATGACTAGATCTGCAAGCTTAACGAGTGACATTATATGGCTTTTTATAATAATTATGTGCATACTATTTTGCATATACTACGATATGAATTTATTTTAATAATTTTACTAAATTCTATCTAATTGCAAAAGTTTACATTTTGAAATTCATATGTGTGTTTGAAAATATTCCTATTTCCCCTAACTTTAGTTAGAAAACCATTTACTTGGATAATAGTCTCACTCCTTTCATCTTCCCAAATAGGTATCAAAAGCACATAGCTAGTGATTGTAGTAATTGCCTCATTAACTTAGCCTCAAATGCACACTAGTGGAGGTTGGGTCAATTGGTTACTTGTACATTGGTAAGTCGTATTATTCAACATATGTGTTAGAATATACAGGTAATCTATATCAAGTATAGTGAGTTAGTCACGATAGGAGTCACAGTGACCAATATTTTTTTGTATGTATTAGACACAAGAGAATATCAGTCGCTGTCCCACTGTCATGCCTTGCCTCATTAGATAGGGAAGGATTGGGTGTGACAATTAACTTGTAAGAAGTGATGTTAAGAAGTCGTTTTATTGCAAATTTAAAAGTACATGGCTCTAAAACTGGAACATGCCTCTAAGATATAGTGTTTTACAGGTAATTAAGTTATTATTCTTTTAACATGTATTTTTGAAGTATGTATCTGAAACTGTGTTCTTTTATACATTGTTTTCATGCAAGGGTTTGTATGAAAAAATCAAAATATTAGAGACTAATATGAAGGAAAGAAAAAATTAAGAAAGTAATTTGAGGACTAAAAGATGAAATTATAAATTGAAAGACAAAAGTAAAAAGAAGCTAAAATCTAAAGGACTAAATTGCAATAAGATACTATTCATCTTCTTCATGAACCTGCCACTGCGTTATAGCATCCTCATGTCACTTGTAGGCTTGAAAATCTTTCTTTCACTTCTCCTTCCTGTCTCCATATTGATTAATTCAATTCTTCTTCTTCGCACAAGTGTTTGATTGGTCCATGTTGGAACCTAGTTCGAGATTATAGCATCCTCTCTCTCCCTTCCCCTCCTTCATATACTTCCATGGCTTTTTGAAGACTCAACTCATGACTTTTGAACACAAATCCCCATTACAACACTCTCCTCTCCTCTCCTCTCTCTCTCTCTCTCTCTCTCTCTCTCTCTCCCTCCTCCCATCAAACTCTTCCATGGCTTCTCATGAACCCAACTCATGACCCCCAACACAAACCGCCATGGCCTAATCATCAGAAATGGTCCACGATGCCTTGCATCTCACTGCGTTGCTATCAACCACAATTGGCGACTGCCTGCATCTCCCGGCAATGGAGGAAAACACCCTACAACTCCTGACAAAGTGGATGATGCCCTACAGCTCCTTGCGTAGCCGTCAAGGTGCTATTGTCTTTCTATCTTTCTCTTTTCTTTGCTTTTTTCTTTTTTAATGGAGCAAGTGCTCTATTTTTGGATCATTTGCTTCTGAAATGGCTTGTAAAACATGGGTTAAACGAACAAGGTTTTAAAACTTTGGTATGAAAAGTTGAGACACATGCCTCTAAGATCTAAAAAGAATAGCTCCTAAACTTCTCAGTACACAATCATTTTCAAAGTGTTGGAAAACTTTTTTTTCTTAATTTCTACTTCTTTCTTATTTTAATAATAAAAAGTAGAATCGCAAACAAATTCTAGAAAAATATATAAGAGAGAGGTATTTCTAGTTATAAGTAATATCATTATAATTAAGCAAAAACTATTTTGGACATTTTTTCGGAATTATTTCTTAAATCCAAGATTACCCATGAAATTCTTTGAATATTTAAAAAAATTTTCTTCTCAGTGAGTAATTTACAAAAGTTTCATCACACCCAAACATCTATTTTACTACTTTTAAAAATTCTATAACATGTTTTATAAAAATATATTTAATTTGTATTATACTTCACTTATATCTACTTTTATTTTAAATTTTAACTTTTAACTTTACAGAAGTATTTACAAACACCTCCCTCAAATTGCCCTTGTTCCAATGGTTAGCTCCTAATTTGACCTAATCCACGAGCCCATCCTTCTGGACCAAATAAACAGAATCCCACTGAGTTAAAAAAATGAAAGAGAGGGAGGGCATATTCTGTTCAATTTTAAAAACTTAATCTTATACATACCTTTCCTTTAGCATTTCTTGATCGCCTTTGTTCTTAATTTCTGGTTGTAAGCGTTTGAACTTGGGATTGGAGAGCCTCTATATAATATTATGCTCATTTCAAAAGAAACCTGATTGAATAACCCAACGTACATTTGTCTCTGAAACTCTAGGGGCTTCCTGCACCTCCTGTGACTTCTACGCCAAGTACCAGCACATCGGAGAACAAGGTATGGATGTAAATATAAATACTACGCATGCATGCGATGGTAATTTGATCAATACATATAAAAGTATGCATTTCATTATTTCTGTTCTGAGCAGGACATGGATAAAATCAAACCCCAAGATCTTTCCATCGTTTGGCAGCATGATAGGCAATATTGGAACGTCCCCAAAGAGGAGTAAACATTTCAATTTTCTGCTTCATTTCTTTAACATAATCGGTGTTTATTTTTTACATGTAATTTCATTTTTGAATTATTGAAAGCTTAAATTGAGGGGTAAGAAAAAAAAAGAGGGTTAAAAATTGAATTTATGACTTTTAAATAAATTTTAAAATATTCTACCACTTAATCTATTTTTTCTATCACTAATTAATTAGTTAATTTTTCATTTTTATGCAATAATATCCGTAATTCATTTTAGCTTTAGACATTATTAGACACGTGTCGCAAATAAATGCTATATCACAAAAGAAGGTAAAATTATGCTTTGAACTTTTGTTATTGTTAAGCTCACCAATTATGAAATAATAGAGAGGAAAAAATAATAAATTTAGATGATTTAACATAATTCAATAAAATTGTCTAGGTTTATAAGATGGTAATAACAAAATTTCTTTATGAAATTAGAGGAAATTGGTTATAGAATATAAATAGTTCTTTTCTAATCAAACCCTAATAGAGGGTGATTTCACCCACCATCAAAATGATCTCACCCTAGAGACCTCTTATAAATTTATTTTTATCAGGGTAGCTAGGATTTCACCCAATTAAAGGTATATACAAACATTCTTCCACTTGAAAGTTCTTCCAACCAATACCCAATGCCAGTAGAAAGTAAGTGACAACAAGGTCAAGAGAAATTTACGCCTAATAAACTTGTCCCCTGCAGCTTCAAAAAATTTGTAATATTCATAGTAGAGTAAATCTTGTGTAGCACGATGGATCTATTCTAAACAAAGTGACACAAAATATATATGAGCCCCTTTGGTGCAAGAAAAAATTGATTTGTTTTAATCAAATAAAGGATTCGTTTGGCTAAACTTTCAAAAAAAAAAAAGTGTTTTTAAGAAATAACCAAATGAGTGTACTCTACAACTATTATATACCACTTGGTTTATCTGTATGCATGTCTGATTGATATGTATTTAACTTCTATAGTTGACAATACCAATACATGATGCAATTTTGACGTTCATGGTGACCCTAGGGTGGGGGATGGTTAGGACTATTCTTTTTTCTTTTCTTTTTTTTTTTCTTTTTTTTTTTTGCCCTTCCCCGTTCGGTGTCTTGGCTTGTCCCCTTTTTAGTAGACAAAATGGCCTGAAGTGAACAAACAATTAGACATTAAGGACTAAATTGAACCACTTTTTTAATTTGTTGGGCTAAATTGAACAATAACCAAGTTCCAAACTTCTAAGGCCTTTGATGGCTTTAACCCATTAAAGAAGTACGATGAAAAAAAAAATTTATTGGTTTTTGGAAAACAAAAATGATCTTTTGAAGAAATACTAGTATAAAAAAGATACAAGGGCTATATTTTGACTATAAAAATTGTAAATGATGGCACACGAGATAATTAAATAACCTCTTCTTGTTGTTGTTATACACTATTCTTTTAGAATATATAGTATATATAGATGTTTGAATGGCAAGAAGAAACTATTTGAATGCATAAAAATGTATGAATATATATATATAACTAACACTGAACTTTGCATGCAGGAAAAACCAGCCGAATTGTTACAAGTGTGTTGGCTAGATGTGAGTAAGTCTGTGGAAAGAGAAGCATCAAAGAGTTATGAAGTAGGGTTTTGTGTATTATTGTCACCGGATGCATTTGGTTGGAATAATCCAATATATGTTAGAGCTAAGAGAGGGAAGCGTAATCAAGATTTGTTTTCAAAAAAGTATACTTGGGAAAAAATAAGGGCCAGATGTGCAATTCTTTATTCCAGATGATCCAGGCTCGAATTCAACTGACAAATTAGTGGTTGAAGCAGCCTCCGACCCTAGTGACTGATCCAGATTCGAACTCAATTGACAAATTGGTGGTTGAAGCAGCCTCCGACCCTAGTGACGATGATTCCAAAAAAATTGACTTTGGACTTAATGAAATTTGGAGTGGCATGCGGAAGGGGGGTTTAAGAATTCATCATGCATTCGTCAAATAAGTATCTCATGCACCCAAGTAGATCTAGCTGACTTGGAGCACTTACAGAATAAGCACAACCAATCTATTAAGCTAAATAAATGTGACCAATGCTGTTATGTATGATGTTTCATGTGAAGCACTTGGTTTAATAATGGATATATATATATATATATATATATATAGGATTTGGCATATTGACCCATGAACAAAGTGACCACTATAATTTGTTCTTCCTAGTGCGACGCGGCCATAATTTTTTTATTTTATTTTATTTTATTTTTATAATCTATATTAGAAATCTAAGTCTAAGTTAGGGAAGAGGGGAAGGGAGAAGGTTAGTATTTGAGCTCATGACTTTTAGATAAATCTTACAAGTGTTAAGTCTTAAATTCAGTTAAAGATATACCTTTGTTTATTTAATACATTTCCAAAGAAATTAGATATGTTTTAGCTATGAAACAAACCATAACCTGCTCTTCATACCTAAATGAAACTTCTATCTCAAGCATTTTCTTTCAATTCTTTTTTTCTATTAATTTTTCCAGCACTCTTTCTCTAAAGGTCGTTGTTTAGCACATGGCACACTTGCACAAAGGGAATATTTCCTGTCAAATCAAAACTTATAATGGTGGAAGTCACTTGAACAAAAAATGATACCAATGTAGTATTTGTACAATTGGGGTGTCTAATACCTTCTTTAAATATAATCAAACCTTCTGGGAATATTATTTTGTCAAAAGAAGGGCCTTTTTGCTTTCCAGACCATTTTTATTAAATTCTTCAGGAAACTAGTTTCTATTAAACTAGTCTTTCGTAGATTGATTATCAAAGACTTGTGTACAAAAAAGAAAATTGATTTTTGAAAACAATTTTATAAAACTTTCTCTTATCATTTTTGGAATGGTTTAAGATGACCTGACACAACTTTGACCAAATAAAGTGTTTTGATTTGATTTTTATTTTGCCATCATCAATGAAACTCTCATAATAAGTTATGACGTTAATAGAACCTATTATTGTGATTAATTCTTGACCGTCGAATAGAAACAATCTAGAAGGTGTGGGATGCTCTAGATGTAAGTCAAAACATAGGAGGAAGCAGTGCAAATGTAGCTTTTAGGGCACGATCCATCATGGCCCATTGGGTTTGTACTTTTTTTGTGAGGGGATAGGATTAAGTATGTAAACGGATCAGATTTGAATCAAATCAAGCTGATCCGAATCCGAATCCGATTATCAATGTATATATCCGAATCTGACCCAAAATTCTATAGGATTTCTACTTGTTATTACCGAATCTGAATCCGATAAAAATCCGAAACCCGAAAAAAATTCGATCCGAATAACTGTTAATAATAATTAAAATCAAATAATCAATAAGTAAAAGATATGTAAAATCAAATAAATTATTATATATGAATGATAAAAATTCATGTAAGATTTATGTTTAATAATTTTTTTTTTATTAAAATATAAATAAAATTAACAAATAAATTGTTATTTATGAATGATAAAGAAGAACTTTTGTTATATAATATATTACAAAAGTAATGATAGGATTCCAATACTTTATAAAATTATCAAGTTTTATTTGTATTATAGTTAGAACTTAGAAAATTTTATAATCAATTTATTTAAGTGTTTCATGAAATTTCAAAAGTAATTAATTATTTAAAATAATACCTACTAGAAAAACTAAAATTAAGAAAAGTAGAAGAATATTATAAAATAATTTAGAAAAAATATACATTATTCTATTAAATAAAATATCTCACAAATACAAATTAGTGCATTATTAATTATAATGTCATATATATTATATTATATATAAAAGTATTTATTAATATATAATTATTAATTAAATAAAAATTATTATTAAAATATTCGGATTCGGATTTTAAACGGATCGAATTGCTTAATTCCATATTCGGTCCACTTATTTCAGATTACGGATATTTATAATCAGATTTAATCCATCGGACATTTTAATTAGTTAAACGGCCTAAAATTTAGATCAGATTCGGATCGAATTCAGATTAAAATCCAACCTATTGATAGCCCTAGCTAGGATGGTGGTGCTACGTGAGCAGCTATAAGTGGTAACGAAGATTTAATATGCAATGTTTGGAGCCCATAGGTGGGAAGTGAATTGTTAAGGTTAAGAGAAGTTAATTAAGGAGTAATTTCAGACATATTTTTAAGACGACAGGAATAGGAATTGAGATCTTGTATTTTGTGTAATTTTTGGGATCCTGTAAGGGCGAGAAATGGATTGTTAAGGTTACGAGTGCATGATAAAGGAGTAATTTCTGATAAATTTTTAGGATGAATGGGATATGAATGAATTCTACATCAAAATGGAAGGAAAAATTGTTGCGTAATATAATAAGTTATCAAAATTTGTCATAGTGACATGCTGTAGTTTTGACAATATAGCATTACAACAAATAACATTTTAAGTGACAATTATAATATACATTAGTGGCAATTTTTATTGCTGGTAAAAACTTTACCAGTAATTAAATTGTTGTCCCTGTATCCAGTGTCATTAAAATGTTATAACAGCAATTATACTTTTGCTAGTAAATATCTTATTTATTATCACAAAAAACTTTAGTTTATAACAGCCATTATATATCAACAATTATTATTATTATTATTACAAATTTTAATTTATAATAATAACTGCTAGTGCTGCTAAAAACCCTAATTCATAATAACAATTATATATTGACAATTATTATTACTGTTGCAAGTTTCAATTTATAATAATAATTGTTGCTACTACAATTTTTTTTATAATAATAATAATTATTGCCACTAATAGTTCCCTACTCAACAATATAATAATCATTATAAAATACTTAAAAAATACAAAAAATATTATAAACATATCAATCAATTAAGAATAAAGATATATAAAGAAATGTTTGAATATATTATACCCAGAAGGAATATTACAAAAGTACCAATCAAAATTACAAACATAATTTGTTATGACTAGAAACAAAATACATGAAGAATTAAAGAAATTATTTCAAAGTACAACTAAAAAAATACAAAATTTAAATCCCTATCACTAAAAGTAGGGAAATTCCATTTAGTTAATGTCTTGTTATACGTACAGCTCACAAAATATTAATTTGCAAAAAGATGTGAATCTCCAAACTCATATCCTTGATAGTGTTGTAGAGTATCTGAGGACAGGCACAAAACAAGTGCTTCCTTTCTGCTAATTTTTTTGCTAACTCACTTTGATGATTGTCCATCAAATCCTCATTCACCACCACAATTAATGGCTTCCCCAACTGCAATGTTTCAAATATGCTACTTGAACTTGCACCAACATTCAGTTTAGTCCCTATTTTCCATAATCTGGTGAAGGAAAAGGCAACTAGACTACTTGAAGAAACATGATCAAAAATTGGTAGATTAAATCACAACCAATACCCCTTGCTTAAACAACAACCAACTGAAACACTGAAGCAAATTGCATAAAAACTAGGAAGCATCTTAAGATGTAAGGTTACAGTAGCAACTTTACTAGATTCAGCATATTATGCATCACATGAATATAAAAAATAAAAGTAAACAAAACAATTGTTCTAATAAGAACAATTAAGAACATGGGACTGAATCATGAAATCCCCAACAGCTGCCCAACGACTAAAGGAGCATTTCTTGGGTTTACCTCTCCAGAGAAAGCCAAAAAAGTTTAGTAGCATAATCTTCAGGATCATAGATGTTTGATTCTCTAGTCACACGCTCAACCTCCTTGATTTGTCCAGTTTTGGTAGCTACCTCAATGTACCTAAAGTGAATCTGAGGATCCTCACTGTAACTAGAAACAAAGAAAAAAGCTCAGTATATAACATTCACAAACAATAGTACCTCGTAACAAGCAAAAGTGAGTGCCTTATTTTCTAATTGGATTACTTGGAGCTCAAATGGGAACCCAGGAGGAAGTATAACACTTCATTTGACTTGAATTGCTCAAAGAGTTTAATACATGCATCAACTCCCAACTGCTCAGAATACTCCTTGGCAACCTGTGGACTCACAGATTACAAATTTCTGAGAAAATATATATAAATACAAAGCGTATTGTGCTCAACCAAACAGAAATAGGTATCTGAACAATTATCTGGAGGTTTCCTCTTAGAGTCACTAACAGAAGGTCCTTCATGCATCCTAATGCCCACTTACGAGACAGAGTACCAAAGAACTCTACAAGAGCCTATAATGAATGAAATCCTGATTACAGGCTTTATAATTCACCAACATGCAAAAAGAAAATAGCGGTGGAGAACATAAACCTATGGCTCTATTGCATGAGTATTCACAATTACACGTTTAATATCTGGTAGTTCAGGGCAGTGCTGCAGCAAAAAAGGTAAATATTACAATACTGTGGATAGAACTCCATTATAAAAATATTGAAATTACTTAAAGTCATTTTTTTTACCTGCAGAGTCACATGTAAAAACTAGCTTTTTCACAAAGTTGAGTAATGCGAGGATGCTCATAATGACTAAACATTCCATTTGCTAAAATTGCATCCGCAACATTAGGAAAAGTAACAAGACTAATTTCCAATACCTGCATAAATACACACATGTTGAAGCTGAAAACCTACAATAACTAAAGTACAAGCCCCATCTGACATTAACCAGATCCAGTTGATAGTTCAAATTTAATTTCACATTTTTGTATCATTCAATGACTTTTACTCTCTCGCTATATTTTTAAGAAACGTGTATATTAAAATATAATCCAAATGTCAATATGTATAATTTATTTTTTTAAAAATAGAAAAGCTACAAGAAATGAACAACGAGTATGTGTGTCTTATTGCGTTGCGAAAAATCAGTGCCAAGCTGCTGAATCAAGAGGGCGAAGCTACGAGACACCTTCTGAAGCATGTTGTAACAGAACCGCTAGTAATGCTTCGGCAAAACCTGCTTCTCCAGGTGCTTCACCTCCATCTTCAACTTTAGCAAAGCGTAGAAGTCATCAGGATGCCTCAAAATCTCTCTCAAACTCTCCATTCTTCACGCCCTAGCTCTGCTTCGCAAATGGCTGCACAAAACAACCAAGCAAACGCAGATCTAACTCGGTGATTTGGCATTAATCCTATGATAACGCAATCTGAGTTGCTAAGTTCTTAATTCGTACTTGTAATAGAAACCTCTATTGCTGCTGGAGAGTATTAGCTCTGTATCGCTAAGAAGGAATTCAAGGAGCGAGATTTAATTCTTGCGGGATCGGCTTGATATGTATACACACACACACACTGGGAACTTTTCACACTGCTCTCGAAAGAGTAAAAGGAGAGATTGTCTAGATTTTAATTGACAATTAATTTTCAAAGTGCAATAGTTGCCGTGAAAGAGTTGTTAGTCCAAGCACATGACTAACTTGGAGAGAGTGATAATAATATTTAAAAAGTAAATTCTTATATTTTCTTTTTTATATACTGATTTAAAATTAGGAGGAAAATTAAATAAACCTTCATCCTTTATAATTTGATAATTATATGACTTTTAATGACCACTAGTTATAATTGCTATTAGAAAAAAAAATAATGGCCAATCATATAATTGCCATTGAATAATACAGTTTTATACAAATTAATGATAATTATTTAATTGTTTCTAATTAATTGCTACTAAAGGTATTTTTTGTTGTAGTGTAGTGAAATTTTCAGACAAAATAGATGATATCTCACTTTGAATAAGGTACAAATAGTTACATACTTAGTGGTATTTAAAAGGAAAGATTTACAATCGTGAGATGAAGAATAGATGGATAGGTGTAAGAAGCTCCCCAAAGAATTTTGAGAAGATCTATAGACTTAATGCCTAAGGAAATACAAGAACTTAAGTGGACAGTTCAAGTGAAGGAGTTAAAAAGATCAGATGTTCGGAGATCTTAAAAGCAATAGGTCTTAGCCCCAAGGTTCTAGTCAAGGAATTTTGACTACTACTAACTAAAGATGTTTACCTTGAGTAATTTCAGATTTTAATAATTAATTTGGCCTTAAAGATTAAAATAAGTTTTTGATTAGAATTTTTAATGCAATAAGATGTGATATTTCTAAGTTACTTCAGCTCAAAATAATCTTAAAAACATTTTTATGACAAATTCGAAATCAAATATTTTTGGAAAGTAGTGTCAAGGAATCAAGTCTGTTGGACTGAATTAAGGAACAGTCAATTAAATCCTTGAACATAGGCAATTAGCTTTAAGTCATGGAGTAGAAGAAGTCTTATAGAACCCTTAATAGCTAGTTGATTGGACTTCATAAACTAGTTGTCTAAGTGATAAACTACAGAACTAAATTCTTTGAGAGCTGCATTGGGGGAACTCAAATAATTGACTAAATACTGTTAATCACTTGACTAATGGTTTTGTATTGGTGATTAAATTACTATTTAGGTGCTTAATACACAAGAAATTCAATTTGAAATTTGAAAATTTGAGAAAAGCAGTCGACTAGTCCTTCGATCCAATTAACTAAATCATACAGATCAAGTAAGAACGACTTCTAAAATAGCTAATTTTGCCTTAAATACTCTCTCAATCTTCACCTACTCATCTGTCACGACCGAAACGCAATGCCATGACTGGCACTAGAAATGGAATTTTCACTCCTAGCTAGCCTTAAATTTATTAGAATTATTCTAAGTGTTAAAATTTTTTTAAAAAATTGGCAGAGTTTTTCTTAAAAATTGGACATTTCCCAAATCTATAACCCGTATGTAATATTCCAAATTTCTCTCAACAATAATTAACAGGCAATTATAACAAATATAAATGTCTCAAAATCTACTTATTACAATAGGAAATTTTTAAGCATTTCTGGATCGTATCTATGGGTTCAGGAGCAACTAAGACAAAAATAAATAACAATTAGATCAATCAAATCTTTACTATGTCCCAAATCAATGCTGGACTCACCCAATAATGCCTGTAAATCAATTTGTAGAATCCAACTGAGAGTCTGCACTAGAACCTGAAAATGTTAAATAAAGGGTGAGTTTTCATAACTCAGTGAGAGATAATACTTATTCTAAACATGTGGAACAAGCATTTGCATAAAATAAATTTTTATAAAGTCAAATATAACTTTGCAATTCTTTAAAAAAAATTAAATTGAACAAGTGCGACATATCCACAAATATGTCCACAAGTAGTATGAAAGTTATATTTCGTGAAGCTATGTTTGTTACCAATACCCACCATGGGTTGGGATTGTATCAATTATATGTGTCCACCATCACTCACCATGGGTGTATATAGATCAAACCATAACATTCCAAGGGTATTTTTATCACATTGTTGCCCACCATATGCTCATTTGTCAACTCAAAACCCGCCATGGGTATATATACATATTATACAATTACCCACCTTGGGTATACAAGTATAAATCATAACATCACCCGCCATAAGTATAAATGTCATCTCGTCACCCAACATGGGTATATAAATAGTATCTTAATACCCTCCATGGGTATTTATGTCAAATCATCACCGCCATGGGTATATATCAAATCATCACCCACCATGGGTATACAAGTATAAATCATAATATCACTCGCCATGGGTATAATATCAATTATTTTCCGCCATGAGTGTAAGTAGCATATTTTCACACATACCATGTGGACAGAAATTTTAATTCAAAATTTTCAATTCATGAACATTTGGTAATCATTTACCATAACACAAGTTTAATTTCAATACTTGTTCCAGTTTTATTTTTCACGTAATGAATATTTATAAGTATGCTGTAAACAATATAAAAAAATTAGAAATTTGCAATTACATAAGTAATTATTCATAATAAACTTAAAGAAAATATATGTAAAGAACAAGTATTATCAGTAACACTGATACTAATAGAGTCAATGTGAGCTAAATCTTGTGTGTGATGTATCTTCCAAATTGGCATTTTTAATTTTTAAGTTCCTAAAGTCAGAATGGGATTAAATTCCCCATCAATTTTATATAACGTTATTTACTCAACTATTTTTATTTTATTATTATTTTTATTATTATTGTTTTATTTTGTGTCAAGTGCTACTCAATATATATATCTATAATCTTGAGGGAAAATAAGTATTTGGCACTAATTATCCACTACCCCTTATGGGTTAAGAGATACCCATATAAATAGATAATCAGATGTGCCTTCAAATAGGAATTGTCTACCGTTACTACAAACACAATAGTAACTCTGAGGGGTTGATTTATTGTAACTATATACCCACCATCTCTGTGGTTAATTAGCTCAATGGGAAGATCCACTATCAATCTAATTGATACAATAACTCTTCCCCTAGCCCAAACAACCAAAAAATAAAAACAAAAATGTAAATTTGTAAGTCTACTACCACCTCTATTCCACTTGGAGAGAGATGGTAAAGCAAGATCCGACCAAGCCAATGGGTTTTCTAATGACTCAATCAGGTATAATATAGAAATACCGTTGATGAATATTGATTAGAGGATTTCAATGTTGGCTTCATCAAGCTTGGCACAGCAAAGGAGTTATGTACTATTGGCTATAATGGGTTCAGCTCAGCAAGGGGTCATGTGCCCAATGTTGCATCCGACCCACACCTGCCCTCAACCTCTTCATAATAGCTATTATTGCAAGATCAATAATACAAAGAGAAATACAAGATAAAGGGCTATAATCTTACTCATAATTAGTATATAGAGGGGTAGAGCTCAATTATATATACATATGTGTAGTGTGTATACATATATATACTTATATATCAAGGAGCACAGTAAAAAGGAAGCAATCGGTACTGCCAGGTGAGAGAAGAGGTAAGGAAGAAGCACAAACAGAGATTAGAGAGAAGAAGGTAGAAGATCTCACCAGAGAAGCTCGAAAGAAGAGGCGATTTGCATTTACATAATAGACACGTAATTGCTTTGACTGGCTTGCTTCTTCTAGGCACCGTTCTAGCACGTTGGTTCTATTATTGTCCAATCAAGCATCCAAAGAAGGCGTGGCGCTCGAATGGGTGATTTGGCAAGGCTTGAGCAAGAGCCTCAGCCACCTTAGCCTTTCCTCACGCTGCACATTGTTAATGGCAGAAATGGAAGAAGCTTTACGATTATATAAATGTAAAGGTAATTAAGTTATTCCCTATTTACCTTTTGGTCCCCCCTAGTTTGTTACATATTTAGTTTAAGTCTTGTAAATCTCAATTCATTTAATTTAGTCCTTGAAAATTTTTAATTCTTTTAATTTGGTCTCTTATCTCTTTTATTATATATATATATATATTAATTGGGGCATGACATTTTTACCCTCTTAAACAAGATTTGATCCCCGAATTTTAGAAAAAGACTAACCTTTTTCTACGAATAAATGTGGATATTTCTTGCACATTGCTTCCTCGAGTTCCCATGTGGCTTCAGTCCCAGAGTGATTTTTCCATATTACCTTTACAGAAGCTATCTCTTTTGTTCGTAATTTCCTTACTTGATTGTCTACTATAGGCACTAGTTCTTCCACATAAGTCAAATCAGCATCTAGCTAGGCATCTTGTCGAGCAAGCACATGAGACATATCAGGCACATATTTGCGCAGCATAGATATGTGAAAGGCAGAATGTACCATCAACAATTCAGGTGGAAGTGTCAAACGATAAGCCACTACATTGACTTGTTCAAGTATCTCAAATGGGCTTATGTATCATGGGCTAAGCTTTTCTCTTCTGCCAAATCTCATTACACCTTTCATTGGTGACACTAAAAGAAATACATGATCGCCAATCGTGAATTACAACTCTTAACGCAGGTGGCTAACATATGCCTTTTGCCAGTTTTGCGCTACCAGCAACCTCTCCTTAATCAATCGTACCTTCTCTATAACATTTTGAACCATGTCTAGTTTGAGAAGCCTAGCTTTTCCTATCTCGAACCATCCAATAGGAGATCGACATTGTCATCCATACAATACCTCAAAAGGTGCCATTTGAAGGCTGGCTTGGTAACTATTATTATAGGTGAACTCCACTAAAGGTAAATAAGAACTCTAATTCCCTTCGCAGTCCATGACGTAGGCTCTCAGCATGTCTTTTAGAGTTTGAATAGTTCTCTCTGATTGTCCATCCGTTTGAGGGTGAAATGTTGTACTAAGATCTAATCTAGTTCCCAAAGCCTCTTTAAAGGCCCTCTAGAATTTTGACGTGAATTGGGTCTCACGGTCAGAAATGATAGATATTGGCACTTCATGTAGTCTGACGATCTCATCTAGATACAATTGAGCGTATTGAGAAACACTATAAGTCGTCTTCATTGGAAGGAAGTGTGTCAACTTGGTCAATCTATCTATGATCACCCATATAGAATCAAACCCCTTGAAGGTACGAGTCAATCTTGTCACAAAATCCATAGTAATGTTTTCCCACTTCCACTCTGTGATCTCAATTCATTGATGCAATTTGGTAAGTTTCTGATCCTCTGCCTTTACTTGTTGACATACCAAACATTTAGCCATAAAATCTACTATGTCTCTCTTCATCCCTTCCCACCAGTATAATTATTTCAAGTCTTGATACATCTTGGTGGCACCAGGGTGAATGGTACACTTGGAGTTGTGAGCTTGCTCCAAAATCATCATCCTCAAATCTCCAGAATTTGATACGCATAAGCGACCACTACATCATAATACTCCCTTGGTACCTATCTTAAACTTTGATTGCTTTCTTGCTTGCACCTCTTCACTGAGTTTACAAATTTTGGAATCTTTACTTTGATTCTCTTTAATGAGATTCATCAACGATGATTGAGCCTGCATGTGAACTAGAAATACTCCAATTGCTCCAACCTTGAATTGTAATCCCTTGCTCCCCAGCTTGTGTATCGCTGCCACCAACGGTCGCCTTACTGGTGCTATATGAGCCAAACTACCCATCAATTTTTGACTCAATGCATCTGCCACCATATTAGCCTTGCCCAGGTGGTATAGTATGATGCAGTCGTAATCCTTAAGTAATTCTATCCTCTTCTTTTGCCTGAGATTGAGATCCTTTTGTTGAAATACGTACTTCAAGCTCTTATGATCATGGTAAATCTCACAAGATTCTCCATATAGATAATGCCTCCAAATTTTTAAAGTAAGATCACCGCTGCCATTTCTAAATCATGAGTAGGGTAATTTTACTCATGTTTCTTTAACTGCCTGGATGCATAAGCAATAACTTGACCATGTTGCATTAGTACATATCCTAACCCTACTCTGATAGCATCATAATATATCGAAAACCTCCAAACCTTGAAGGTAGTGCCAAAATAGCAGCTGAAGTCAAACAAGTCTTAAGCTTCTAAAACTTTTCTCGCAATCTTCAAACCATTAAAAATTTACATTATTTTGAGTTTACTTGTTCAAGGGTGCTACCCTTTTAGAGAAATCCTTTACAAATCGTCTGTAGTACCTTACCAATCCAAGAAGTTTCGAATCTCTGTTATTGACATGGTTCTGCCCATTGCTGTATCACCTCAACTTTCTTTAAGTCCACTATAATACTTTCTCTGGAAACCACATGTCCCAAGAATGCCGCTTTCTCCAGCCAAAACTCGCACTTTGAGAATTTATCATATAACTAAAGTTCTCTTAAAGTTTGTAACACCTCGCTTAGATGTAGCTCGTGTTCTTCCTTGCTCCTAGAGTATACCAAAATATTATCGATAAATACAATCACAAAGTGGTCCAAGAATGGCTTGAACACTCGATTCATCAAATCCATGAAAGTCATAGGGGTGTTGGTCAAGCCAAAGGATATTACCAAAAACTCATAGTGACCATAACAAGTTCTGAATGCGGTTTTCAAAATATCTGATTGGCTGATCCTCAATTGATGGTACCTAGAGTGAAGATCAATCTTTGAGAAGTAAGAAACACCTTGTAATTGATCAAACAAATAATCTATTTGGGGCAATAGGTATTTATTCTGTATTGTGGCCTTATTCAATTGCTTGTAGTCTACACATAAATGCATAGACACATCCTTCTTCTTTACAAAAGTATTGAGGCTCCCCAAGGTGAAGTACTAGGCTGGATAAAACCCTTGTCTAATAGATTTTATAGCTATTCTCTCAGTTCTTTCAACTCAACTGGTGCCATGCGATAAGGAGGAATAGAGATAGGTCTCATGTCAAGAGCCAAGTCAATACAAAACTAAATCTCCCTCTCAGGAGGAATCCCAAGCAACTCCTTGAGAAATACGTCCGCATACTCCTTAACTACTAGAATTTGTTCTATTCTAGGCACCTTAATCTATGTGTCTATGATTGCTGCTAGAAATCCCAGATAGCCTTTACTTAGCAAGCACTTAGCCCTTAGATACGATATGAGGCGGACCAGAGCTCTATTATAATCTCCTTGAAATAGGAAAGGTGACTCACTGGATATATCAAACTTCATTGTCTTCAGATAATAATTGAGTGTGGCACGACATGAAGCTAACCAATCTATATCTAGAATTATGTCAAACTTTGTCATATCTGGCACTACAAGGTTAGCCATAAACTCCCTACCTCTGACATTAATGATACAGGATTTATGCATATAAGTAACCAAAACAGATCCCCCAACAGGTGTGGCCACCATAAATGGCTAATCCATCAGCACTGATCGCTCATCAAATTGAGCGAAAAGGAGTAGAGACACATAGGAGTGAGTAGATCCGAGATCAAATAAGGCATAAGCATCGTGAGAATATGCTGTCATCATACCTGCCACAACTACATTAAATGTCAGAATATCTTGCCTAGTTAGTGCATACACACATGCTTGGCCTCTCCCAGCTTGACCTCGTCCCCTACCTCCTATACCTCTTCCTTGTGTACCTGTTTGTTCTCTTACAGGCTGAGTCTGAGTAAGTGGAGTTGATCCAACTATCTATGGTGTCCCTTGCTCAAGAAGCTATGGGCAATTCTTCTTAATATGTCCTTGCTTACCACATTGAAAACAAGTGATGTCCATTCGATAACACTACCCGAAATGGTCCCCACCTTAAGTAGAACAAAAAGGTGGGGGTCAATTAGACTTTCAGAAACCATGACTGTCTATACATCCTTGGCCTTTAGGCTCACTCCTCGATGTAGCAACACTAGTTGTTGAATACTCAAAATGTGACCTACCAATCTATGGGGCTCGCTAATGATTGTGAAACTCTAAGCCTCTATGCGAACTAGTGCCTCTATTATAAGATCCTGCCATCTTAACCTTCTTGCTTAACCCTCTTACTGCCCGATCCTATAACTCCCTTGCCTTAATAGTGTGTGCAGCATCCACTGTCTCAGTATATGTAAGCTTAGCCATCTAAGAGGCCAAACTCAAAATAAAGGGCTCACCAATCCCCTAATGAACCTCGTAGTCCTCATCGACTTGATCGCCACCAGTTGCAATGCATATTGTGTAAGTTGGGTGAAGCGAACATCATACTCTGTAACTGTCATATTTAGTGTCTGCGCCAGTCTTTCAAATTCTTCAGCCAACTCAAGCTTCTGATTGGCAGATGAAAATCGCTACGTAAAAGCAGTAGAGAAATCTTCCCAAGTCAAAGGTGTTGCATCCCTGGGTCTTGCCAACAGATAGTTTTCAAACCATGCCTGTGCCGCATCCTCCAATCTGAAAGCAACCAACTCCACTAATCTAGTACTAAAGCACCCCAATGCACAAAGCACCCTATTCATCTTATCCAGAAATCACTGAGGATCCTTCGTCCTAAATCCGGAGAAGGTAGGAGGACCAAGCTTGAGGAAGTCTTGATAGTACATATCAATATCAGCCTCTAGCTGGGGTTGAGCAATAGTTGCTGTTTTAGCCTCCACTCTACGCTAAACTCTAGTTTAAGTCATAGATTTGCCTATTGCATATCAGGCTGAATATCTTGTGCACTAGCACTAGCTATCCCCCCCAACATGTTGAGCATGGTGTGCTGAAATCCCACCATGCTTGTTAGCATCATCTGATGCATCTCCTGAATACTAGTATCTTAGAATCTATGGCCTCCTCAGAGCCATGACGAGTTCCATGTGATGAATCCACCTAGCAAAGCAAATTAAATCAGAATAGGCTATGTGTCACAATCTATGAATACAATTTCTAGAATCTAATAGACAACAACGCTAGAGAAATTTCTTGGCAGGTCTTTTTATAGTGTCTCCATTATGAAAATGGCTAGCACATAATCATAACAAAGACTCTACTAAATGACCTGTGCTCCTTTAACCATAGATAAACCTAGACCTCTGATGCCAAATCTATCACGACTAAAATACAATGTTGTGACCGATGCTACTAATGGAATTTCCACTCCTAGCCAGCCTTAAATTGATTAGAAATATTCTAAGTGTTAAAATTTTAAAAAATATTTGGCAGAGTTTCTCATAAAAATTGGACATTTCCAAAATTCATAACTTGCATATAATATTCCAAATTTCTATCAATAGCAGTCAATAGGGAGTTATAACAGATATAATGATCTCAAAATCTACTTATTACAATAGAAAATTTTCAATCATGTCTAGATCCTATCTATGGGTTCAGGAGCAGCTAACACAAAAAGAAATAACAATTAGATCAATCAAATCTTTACTATGACTCAAATCAATCCTGGGCTCACCCAATAATGCCTGTAAATCAATCTGTAGAATTCAACTAAGGGTCTGCACTAAAATCTAAAAATGTTAAATAAGGGCCGAGTTTTTACGACTCAATGAGAGATAATACTTATTTTAAACATGCGAACCAAGCATTTGCATAATTTTTTTTTATAAACTCAAATATTACTTTGCAGTTTTTTAAAAAAAAATTTAAATTGAACAAGTGTGACATATCCATAAATACATCCACAAGTAGTATAAAAGTTATATTTCGCAAATCTATATTTGTTACCAATACCCACCGTGGGTTGGGATTGTATCAGTTATATGCATCCACTATCACCCACCATGGGTGTATATATATCAAACCATAAACCTCAAAGTGTATTTTTATCACATTATTGCCCACCATGGGCTCATTTGTCAACTCAAAACCCATGATGGGTATATATACATAATGTACATTTACCCGCTATGGGCATACAAGTATAAATCATAACGTTACCTGCCATGAGTATAAATGTCATCTCGTCAACCGACATAGAAATATAAATAGTATCTCAACACCCTCTAAGGGTATTTATGTCAAATCCTCACTGCCATGGATATTTATTAAATCATCACCCGTCATGGGTATACAAGTATAAATCATAACATCACCCACCATAGGTATCATATCAATCATTTTCCGCCATGGGTGTAGGTAGCATATTTTCACATATACCATATGGACAGAACTTTTAATTCAAAATTTTTAATTCATGACCATTTGGTAATCATTTAACATAACACAGGTATAATTTCAACACTTGTCTCAATTTTAGTTTTCACGTAATGAAATATTTATGAGTATGCTGTAAGCAAAATAACAAAATTAGATATTTGCAATTAAATAAGTCATTACTCATAATAAACTTAAAGAAAATACACATAAAGAATAAGTATTATCACTCACATTGATATTAACAGGATCGATGCGACCTGGATCTCGTGTACAATGTATCTTCCAAATTGGCACAGTTCACTTTTAAGTTTCTAAAGTTAGAATGAGATTAAATTCCCAATCAATTTTCTATAACTTTATTTACTCAACTATTATTATTATTTTGTGTCAAGTGCTACTCAATATATATATAATCTTAAGGGAAAATAAGTCTTTGGCACTAATTATCTACTACCCCCTATGGGTTGAGAGATACCCATATAGATAGATAATCAAATGTGCATTCAAATAGGAATCGTCTACCATTACTTCAAATATAACAATAACTTTGAGGGGTTCATTTATTGTGACTATACACCCACCCTCTCTTTGGTTAATCAGCTCAACAGGAAGGTCCGCTGTCAATCTAATTGATACAGTAACTCTTCCCCTAGCCCAAACAACTTGATAATAAAAACAGATATGTAAATTTCTAAATCTGCTACCGCCTTTTGTTTCTTGGAGAGAGATGGTAAAGCAGACCCAACTAGGCCAACAGGTTTTCTCATGACTCAATCAGGTATAATATAGAAATACCATCGATGCTATTGATTAGAGGATTCCGATGCTAGCTTCATCATGCTCGGCACAACAAAGGAGTTCTGTACTAACGGGATTAGCTCAACAGGTGATCATGTGCCCAATGCTATGTTTGACCCACGCCTACCCTTAACCTCTTCATAATAACTAATATTGCAGGATCAATAATACAAAGAGAAATGTAGGATAAGGGGCTATAATCTTACTCGTAATGGTATACAGATGGGTAAAGCTCACTTATATATACATATGTGCAGTGTATATATATATATGTACATATACTTATACATTGAGGAGCGCAGTAAAAGGGAAGCAATTGGTACTGCCAGCTGAGAGAGGAGGTAAGGACAAAGCACAAATAGAGAGTAGAGAGAAAAAGGAAGAAGATCTCACCAGAGAAGCTCGAAAGAAGAGGCAATTTGGATTTGTAGAATAGACACGCAATTGTTTCGGCTGGCTTGCTCTTCCAGCTCTGTTCTAGCATGTCGGTTTCTATTATTGTTCAATCAAGTAGCCAAAGAAGGTGTGGTGCTCGAATGGGTGATCTGGCAAGGCTTGAGCAAGAGCCTCAATCGCCTGTGTCTTTCCTCGCGCTGCATAGTGTTAATGGTGGAAATGGAAGAAGTTTTATAGTTATATAGATGCAAAGGTAATTAAGTTATTCCTTATTTACCTTTTGGTCCCCCTAGTTTGTTACATATTTAGTTTAAGTCTCGTAAATCTCAATCGTTTAATTTAGTCCCTAAAAATTTTAAATTTTTCTTATTTATTATTATACATATATATATATATATATATTAATTGGGACATTACATCGTCTTTTGGATTTACACTAAATTTATTAGTTATTTTGAATTACTAACAAAAGAATAACGAGTGAAGTGAATTAAATTCTTTCTTTTCAAATCAGCAAACAAGAGTTCGGAGCCATAACTCTCATTTTCTTGATAGAGAATGCTTGATTGTTCAAATCTTACAGAAATTAGAAGCAAGTCCCTATAAACAACTAATATACACTTGTATTTAGTTGTATTAAATTGAAGTGTGTGAGTTGAGAGTGCTTTCCTAAGAGTGCTTTCCTCATCTTGGTCACTTGCATTTGAGGTATTTAGGTTAAGAGATTGTCTATCTTTTACTTTACAATTCGTTTAGTTAAGTAAGAGTGCCTCACCAAATATTATAAACACAAAGGTAGAAGGATTAAGTGTGAGACACTCCTACCTTGTGTAGTTGTATTCTTCTCTATTTGTGAAGAAAATTCAGGAATAGTGTGAATATTTGCGAGTGTAACTACAGCACTTAATTAAAATTAGTGTTTGGGTATTATTTAACATTTAGTGGATTAGATGTATTATAATTAACTAAGTATTAGCTCGAGGTCGGAAGCTTGAACTCAGGATAATCAAATTTTGTTACATTTGTGCATTCTTCGAGTGCATTATTTCTCATTTACAAACACCTAAAAGTCAAAAAATTATCTAAAGAGCAATTCAACCCCTCTTTACTCAGCCATACCTGGTCTACAGTGCATATATTACTTCACAATAAAATTGATACAATATTACTCCATTAAAAATTATTCTGTATATAAATAAAAGCCATCCATAAATAGTATAAAATGAATTATTAAAGAATGTAATATATATATATATATATCTCTGTGTGTGTGTGTAGAGAGAGAGAGAGAGAGAGAGAGAGAGAGAGAGAGAGAGATTCATAATAAATAACCATCCCGATCACAGTGATTAATGGCTGTACTAGATAGGTTGAATTCGAGCAATGAGGCATTCGGTTTTGTTTAAAATCTGCTTATATGTTAATTAAAATAATTAATTTCTAATTTAAGTATTGACTTAGAAAAATAAAAGAAAAAAGGTAATTTATAATAAGTGGAAAATAAGTAAAAAAGAAATAAGTTCTCAACTTTTTATTCTTCTTATTATTACTTAAACCACTCATCACCAAATTAAATATTTGCAGCTTATTTTTCTTAAATAATTTCTCAATTTAAACAGATATTTTTTTTCATTCTAAATAATTTTAAATAATTAAATTCAAACTTTTTTAAAATAATTAAAATTAAATAAAAAAGAAAATAAATAATTAATTTGAGCAAGAAAGTGTAGAAATTTAGCCAGGGGAAAAGAATCCTTCTTATGCTTTATATTTTGTGTTACTACTTTTTAATAATTTGGCGGGTATTGCTGGCTTAACAAGCATAGCATATAAGAGATATTTATACACCCCAGTTCCCAAAAGCTATAGCTTGCAGAGAATCCAAGTAACGCATTCTTCTATACCTAACTTTATCAGTTGATTAATTAAGAGATTACAAACTCCCATGGCCCAACACAAAGCTTTTTATAGGCGATGGTAACTAACTTAATTTTAATTTAAAATTGTCAATTACTTTTAACAATTTGAAATAAATATTTTTTAATATTAATAAATTTTAAGGTGAAATAGTGTACCATGGGGAGACTTTTGTTGATTAAGAGACGGTATCTCATGTTAGGGGGTTTTGTTCAAATAATAATTGATGTAAATTCTGAGAGCATGTTTCAAATGTATTTTTGTCACGATAACTCTAATAGCAAATTAATAACCGTGTTACTAATACAAATGGTTCAACTAACATGAAAAAAACGGTGAGGAGTAAATTGTCTTATATTATGTTTCAAGAGAATAAGTGTTATCATTATAATATTATAAATGCGTAAACTATATTTCATCCTATATTATACACCTACTATGATAATTCTTTCTTCAAGAGGATTGCATGCTACACATTTAAAATTATAAGAATTATTTTCTTAATATATTGAAGGTTTAAATTAGAGAAAATGAGAAGAGAGAGTCACTAAAGAAAAATTGTAATTTTTAAATAAATTTTAAAAATATTTTAGCCACTTAAATTAAAATTGAAATTTATAAAATTGTAAAAATTAGAAAAAGTTGTTTAATTACGAATATGTTTATTTTATTTATTTTTAAAAAAAAATCGGTGCTTGAGAGTGGGAGGGGAATGAGAATGAGGTAGTGTAAGAATTAGGTATTAGGTTTCAAATTTTTAAAAGGTTTTGTAAATGAAAAATTTTACATTTAGTAGGAAAAAAATTAAATTCCTTATCCAACTCGTGATCTCTCTTCTCACTTCTCTTTCCATATCTTCTTTTTATTTTTATATTTTTAAAAATAAACGAAAAAAATTAACTTTCTCAAACAATCCTTAATTGTATCTATATATGGCTATAAGAAGTATGTGTATATGTCTCACCATTTTTAATGTTGATGTTATGATGGAATCATTGTATCGTGAAATCATGGACGTTTGTTATAAGCTCAACCAAATTTAACGATTGCTGGGTGTACTGTCGTACTAAATGTGCATTAGCATTAAATCCACCCCTTTCTGGTGAAGCTTTACAAAAAAAAAGAAAAATGAAGGAAAAAAAAAGAGACATTCATACCACCCAAAAATTAAGAGATGCAAAAAAAAAAAAAAAAAAAGAAAAGAAAAGCTGTCCACAGAATTTTAAAGCCAAAATTAAATACTTCTATGCTTTTTACTTAATTTTTTTATTCACATATTTGTAAAAATAGTTTACAAAGATCTTAAAAGTTGATTTTTGGTGAATTCTAGCTTTTAAATCTATTTAATTTGATCTAATAAAAACTAGTCAACTCAAAAAAACTTAACAAAAGCAAAATGTAACTTGTTGGAAAACTGATTTTTATAGAATTTTACACTTTTTTGTTTCTTTCTTTTAATATTCAAATTTAACTGAAAGAGAAAACAAAAAAAAAATATTTTTTTATTTAGCTTTACATATTCTGATGGAATTTTTGGGATAATGACACAAAAAATTCAAAATTTTTTAAAACAAATTCTAAAAAGAAATTGATACTTTAGGTTTTATCATTTTTAGAAAAAAATGCTATGGGCATACCAGGATATATAACAAGTCCGATGGGAAGCACGAGAACCCAATATCTTTCTCCATTGTATATGCTTCCTAGGCAAATATATATATATATATATATATATATTAATAATTTTTTTTTTATTATCTGTCAACTCATGAAATTATTGTTTATCAACTCTAATAGCTATTATGTATGAAGTATGTGATATATATTTTTTTATTATATCAATATTATATATGTTTTACATATTTTATATTTATATATCTGTGTGTGGTGTGTGTGTGTAATATATATATATTTAATATATGTCGTATAAAATAAAGGTGTTATCTTACTTGGTATCTCATGGAGAACGACTCCTCTAATGCTAATATAATTTTTATATTATAGAAAAGTAACCCTATTAGTTTTTCTTACATCTAATTACATATATATTCAGAATAGTTACACTAAACTAAAAAATAAAAAAAAAAATATGAATTCGGGTTTATGGCTCACTTTATAATTTTTGCACCTAATTAATAAGTTTATGCCTTTCCTGCATTTCCCTCTCCCTCCCTTCATCCATTTCGTCTCTTAGACAACCCGTGCACACAGCTTCCTCATCAAACAATTCTTTTCTTTCTCATCTGTCAAACTTTACTCTTTGTTACTTTATCTGTTAGAGCTTTCTTTTCCTATCAACTTTGCTTCAGAATAGAGTTTGAGTTTACGTGTCGAAATCCACTTCTTAGTTGCTTCTTGCGGCAGCGACCACTGCTGAAGCTCTTACGTACTTAGAGAAAGGAATAAAGAGAAGGAAATTAAGGTGGTGAGATGCCATTGCCAGTCATCTTCATCATCCTATTACACCCACACCACACCCCGACGCTGGTCAGCTTCAACCTCAGCTACTCCATCTGTAGAGGTTCATCACTTCCAAAACCAATTGATAGTCTCCCGACGCCTACTATAAATACTACTCTTACTGTCCAAACAATCCCAAATCCCTTCTTATACGTATACTATCCATTTATACTCACCATCCAAGTTATATTCTTCGCCATCGTCACCCTATTCATCCAATTTTTTCTCTCTTAATAGTGCATCCCCAGCAGCAGACCACGAATCCACAAACGCCTACTGGTTCTGTCCAAATGGAAGATTACGAAGTGAAGGATGCCAATGCCAAGCTTGGCAGTGAGCGGTGGCAAAATGGGGCGGGTTATGGAGGAAGGGGTTGGATGAGTGGTGAGAGGCTCGCTAGCACCTATGACCTTGTTGAGCAAATGTTTTACCTTTATGTTCGAGTTGCGAAGGCCAAAGATCTTCCTCCTAGTGCTGTTACCGGGAGCTGCGATCCTTACGTAGAAGTGAAGCTTGGAATTACAAAGGAAAGACAAAGTGCTTGGAGAAGAAGGTGAACCCCGAATGGAACCAGGTTTTCGCTTTCTCAAAAGACACATCCAGTCCTCGGTCCTACAAGTATTTGTAAAGGACAAAGAAATGGTGGGAAAGGATGATTATTTGGGGAGAGTGAATTTTGACTTGAATGAGATTCGAATAGAGTCCCCACCGGACAGTCCCTCTGGCTCCTCAATGGTATAGATTGGAGGATAGGCGAGGAGGGAAGGTGAGGGGAGAAATCATGCTTTGCAGTATGGATGGGAACGCAAGCAGATGAAGCTTTTCCCAGACGCATGGCATTCTGATGCTGCTTATGTTCATGGAGTGGGAGTTTCCAGCACGCGCTCCAAGGTTTATGTCACACCAAAGCTCTGGTACCTTAGAGTCAATGTTATTGAAGCTCAAGATGTCATTCCAAATGACAAAAGTCGCATGCCTGAAGTTTTCATCAAAGCCCAAGTGGGGAATCAAGTGCTAAAGACCAAGATATGCCCGACTCCTACATTAAACCCTCTGTGGAATGAGGATTTAGTGTTTGTTGCTGCTGAGCCTTTTGAGGAGCAATTGGTTCTCACTATTGAGGATCGCGTGCATCCTTCGAAGGATGATGTTTTGGGAGAACAAGCATACCTCTTGACACTTTTGAGAAGCGACTTGACCACCGGCCTGTTAATTCGCAATGGTTCAACTTTGAGCAGTTTGGATTTGCAGTTACGGAAAGTTGACAGAGGTTAAGGTTTTCAAGCAGGATACACCTAAGAGTATGCCTGGAAGGTGGGTACCATGTGATGGACGAATCAACTTTGTACATAAGTGACCCAAGGCCTACAGCAAGACAGCTATGGAAGCAACCGGTTGGCATTTTGGAAGTTGGCGTACTGGGTGCACAGGGCTTCTGCCAATGAAGATGAAAGATGGGCGAGGAAGCACTGACGCTATGTTGTAGCAAGGTACGGCAGAAGTGGGTGCGGACCAGAAACGATTCTCGACAACTTTGGTCCAAATTGGAACGAGCAGTACACATGGGAAGTTTATGATCCTTGCACCGCTGCTCACTCTAGGAGTCTTTGACAACTGCCATTTGGGAATCGAGAGACCTGGCGTTAGCACAGTGCGAGACTCACGGATTGGAAAGGTGAGAATTCGAATATCAACACTAGAAGCTCATAGAGTCTACATGCATTCTTATCCACTGCTTGTGTTGCATCCAACTGGGATAAAGAAAATGGGTGAGCTCCAATTGGCTATTCGATTCACCAGCTTATCCCTTGCAAACATGATACACGTGTATGGCCACCCTTACTTCCCAAAATGCATTACTTGCATCCATTTACAGTGAACCAAATTGACAATTTGAGGTACCAAGCCATGAGTATTGTGGCAGCAAGCTTGGTCGAGCTGAACCACCACTCAGAAAAGAGGTTGTAGAGTACATGTTGGACGTGGACTCTCACATGTGGAGCATGAGAAGAAGCAAGGCCAACTTCTTCCGAATAATGTCCCTTCTCTCCGGCATGATCTCTGTGAGTGGATGGTTGGGGATGTTTGCCACTGGACGAATCCCATCACCTCAGTTTAGTTCATGTTCTCTTTCTCATACTCATTTGGTACCCTGAGCTGATACTTCCAACTATCTTCCTCTATATGTTCCTATTGGACTCTGGAACTATAGGTTGCGACCAAGGCACCCACCTCAAATGGGGAACTAGGCTATCCTGGGCAGAAAGCCGCTCACCCAGACGAGCTTGATGAAGAGTTTGACACATTCCCACCTCCAGCCGCATGATGTGGTTCGAATGAGATATGACAGGCTAAGAAGTGTGGCGGCGAGGATACAGTCTGTGGTGGGGGAACATTGCCACACAGGGGGAGAGGTTTCAAGCACTATTAAGTTGGAGGGATCCAAGACCGGCCTCTTCATAGCATTTTGCTTTTGCGCAAGCAGTATAGTGCTCTACCACACCATTTAAAGTGGTGGCTTTGGTTGCAGGCTTTACATGCTACGAACATCCAAGGTTCGAAGCAAGTGCCTTCAGTTCCAACTACTTTTCAAGAGGTTGCCTGCTCGAACAGACAGCTTGCTCTAAGCAAAAAACAAATCAAAAATATCCTAATATTTGTTAAAGATTTGTTATGATATGTAATTTCACTATGTTTTACTTTTTTTCACTGAGAGAATGTATTTGTACTTCCTATTTTCGGATTAGTCCTTCAACTATTTCATTTTTAATTTCCAGTAAGTCATGGGTATACATACCAAATCTAAGCTATTCCTAGATACTTTTCTTTAAGAGAGTTTGCCCCAGAGAACCACTATGCTTCTATCAGTTACGGTGTATATCTATGCTTCACTAGGAATATAAGTTGCCATTTTTCATCTCCCACTCGGCTACACACGTGCAAATGCCACGCGTACATATCCATGCAATGTATCTAGCTCGAATTCATTGGGAGAGAGGAGAAGACTATAGTTTTGGAGACTCCAAAGCTTTTTTGCCGTGGAGGGCCAAACCGAAGGCGTGGACGTTGCGGCATTTAATGAGGAAGTTCCACTCCACTTGTGTCAGTAGGATGCGCAGGAGTTGAATGATAAGAAGGAAAGTGGGGCATAATTTATTACATTTCAAGTTTCTCACCGTTAATCAATCAATAAATCTCAAACCGTGAAATAGTTATAGTCAAAAGTTAATATTGAAAACAACTAATAAGAATTTTTTTTTTTTCAATCTAGATTACAAGTTATAGCATGCATACCTAATTGTTGAATTGAATTCATAATTACCCGCCAACGAGAACATGTCAGTGAAAAAAAATACTAGAATAAGAACCATTTATTTCTTCTCTCTTGAGAAGTAAAATGTGGCAATTACCAATACCACTCTACTATGGGATATATATATATATAATTTACAAGGAAAAGTTTGAGGCTTTTCAAATTCTTATTTTAGGATAAATTAAAATCCTACCCATTATCGGATTGTTTTATCTAATAAAGTCAATGTTATTCTTTTAAACTAATTACTTGACCAATGGGTTTGCATGTATGATTAATGTAAGTCCATAATGTCTAATAAACTTTAATTGAAATAAATCCAACAATATATTCACACAAATAAATATAACATAGTCCACCTAAAATAAAGATTGAAGGAAAGACAAAGCAAACTCAAAATTTATACTAGTTCGACCTAAACTCAACACCTAAATCCCTGAGATTTCGAAGCCACTATTCGGCTTATTTTAAGGAGGTGCAAGCGAACCTTTGCGACACTTCACTTGTACCAAGGGAGTGTAACATCCCAACTTGAACTAAGGTTGTAAATTATCATTCATCATTACCAAAAGATATATAAGGGGCTAGATGGAGGAATTAGATAAAGGATGAATAGGAGAAATATATGTATTACGTAAGTGTCCTACTGCATAGGATTCTTTCAAGTCTGGGTTAAAATTTACGATCTCCTATCTGGGCAATTTTAGGTAGTCTCCAATTTGAATTAGGTGGGCTAAAACATCAAAATTGTAGATTTTTAGTTAGTGAATCACAAGTTTTGGAATCAATTCAATCTGATCACTCTAGCACAAGTAACAAGCATTTCACTAGAAGAGGTGCAAGTTGTTGACTATAGAACAAGTAATAATTTTGACTCATTGTTAGGCTAGATTTGGCCTCTTTCTAGTCAAAATTAGGTGTAGGTCAAATAGAAAAGTTTGTGAGCTCTTCAAATAGCTTTATAAATCAATTCGAATGATATTGATTTTGAGTTTGTGTATCTCAAGTTATAGCCTAAAAACCAAGCAAAGATCTAATAAGAGGTTTTATGCTGATAGCCTAGATTTCGAGCCATTTTTGGACCTTT